>JAGDFM010000147.1:0-51003 GCA_019155715.1 Phytophthora pseudosyringae | reverse complement strand
CCCCCCCCCCCCCCCCCCCCCCCCCCCCCCCGCTGCATTCTTCTTGCCAGTCAAGTTTGGGTTGCTCTCAGGCACGGACCTGGAGCTGCTGACACGCTTTACACCGGTCGCCCCCGCGTCAGTCATGACTGCGTTGCCTCCGCGCCTCGGTGGGCCTTACCTTAGCCGATGTACTTGCGTAATGCCATTCTCGCGACCCGCTTTACTCCAAAAGGAAAGTGAGTGAAGCAGAGGCAATTGCACAAATTCCAGCCTGCGGGCTGCACGAAATCTATCTGCAAGCGGAGAATCTGTCTGCGGGAATCGGTCCACTAGTTTCAGTACTACTACAAGTAGTAGTAGTATTACTCAAATAGTGTGAGCTGATGTGGGCGATATTGGCGATATTGCTGGGTGAGCACGTTAGTGCTGCACGAGAGCGTCCTTCCTTTACTAAGCAACTTGAAGACGTATCTTCCACGTAGTGAGCCAAGTTGCTCTTTCGTACATGAAGATGCCCAACGGACTAGTTGGTAATCCACGTCATTCGTGTAAAGTAAAACGCATCGATATTTGTCTCTTGGGCCAGAGCGCCACCGCAGCTCGAACATTCAGCTGGTGGAGTGAATGCAACTCACACCGGTCATGTACACTATTTATCGCCGTACATGACAGTCAACTCGTCGCCTCACGGGTAATTATCCACCCTGGTACACTGGAATCACCAAGACTTACAAGTACTCAACACTCATGAACTCCAAACCATTTGGCTGGGTCCGTAGGCATTCACACGTTCGTCGTGAGGATGCACTTAGGTTCATCCGAATCTAAGACGAAGCATGCCCCATTCGAGTATGTGGATTGATCCAAGAACATGAAGTTCAGAAAACTCGTGGGTTTGTTTTCCTTCTGCGGGTATCCAGGATACCAGGGGACAGCCGTGCCGTTGCTGTTTATGGCTTCGACGTAGGTCTTAGCCACTATCCCAGCATCGGTGGAGCCATCGAAAATGGTGCGAAAGCGTGATAGCAAGAGCCAAGTAGAGCAGGAAAATATCTAAAGCTGCATACAAGCGTACCGCTTCCGCCGGTCGCACGGGTTTGACTAATATTGAACTCGAGGAAACCAATTTCCCTGGCTCTAACGTGTGGTAGTTGGTTCACACAACATATTCCTTGAATTCGACTCCATCTCTGTGTGTGGACTGTAAGAGGTCAGACAATTCACTGCAGCTAACTAATATCTGGGTAAGAAATGCGGCCATCCCAGCGCCTCGACACGTAGTACAGCGTGATGTAACTAACTCGGCGCATCGGCGAAAGGTGGCCATTGACAATATGAGCCAACACCACGGACAGGTTAATCGTGCTAGCCATCTTCTCCGTGAACAACTTCATCCCCATAATGATGTACAGGTCCTTCGCTCGAATCAAAACTTCGCACCCGCCCAGGAGGACAAAACCTTCGTCTCTCACCGCTTTTGAGCACGTGAAATATTGCGTCGTACCGTCTTCTCTGGTTTGGGTAACGAGCGTGTTGTAGTAGTAGTAGTTACCCAGAGGACCTCCGCAGCCGTAACCTTCGAATGAAGTAACTTGGTCAGGTGCGCGTTTGTCTGCAGGCTCGTACTCGTGGCGATATTGACGATACTGCACGATCTGGATGAGTCCGTAGGCAATTGGGTGCACCACAACGATGACTAAGCCTACGTAGTGTTGCAGCAAGACATTTTGGGTCGCGTTGCACTCACTAGCGTTCTGCGGACATGAGGACGATGAAGTCACCACGTAGTGAGCTGGATCTCCCCTCGTGAGACTCCACAGGAATATGACCAAGGACCCGATCATCCACGTCATTCGAGCGAAATAGTACGCGTCGTTGTTGGCCATCTTGGGCCACAAGGTTACAGCAGCGCGAACATCCAGTTGGTGAAGCAGGATGAAACTTACACCAGCGACGTACGTAATTTTCTTGTCGTAGATTGCTCGGAGTACGTGGTTGCTGTTGCCGGAGAGATACATGATGTCAAAAACTTGGTAGTACAGCACGTATACTAGCTGTAACGCGATGATGCAGAACGTCGGCAAGCGTAAGAGTTGCTGCACCAAGTGATACGTGTTCAACGCGCCATTACGCGCATTGATAATAATCATGAATGCCAGCAGCGCTAGAGCTTGAGCTGCTACAGCAAACGTGAACTGTAGCCTGGGCAAAGTAATCGCTGCTCCGGCGAGGCGGTAGAGGATGACGTTGACGTATTTGCTGCCTGCGTAGGGTGCCACGATCTCCAATTTGTCCGCGAGCGTGGACCCGAAGGTGTTTGACGCGATGATTTTGTCGAAGCTTTGGCGTTTCTTTGACGGGATGGTTAGCCCTTGGCCGGTTCCTTCCTTGGCAACGAGGTAGAACATCCGTTGGCGTACTGAAGCTGGGAGGTTCATGAGGTCAAACCATTGTGTGGTTGGACCTTTGACCGCAGGGACGAAGGCGCCCGACATGCCTCGGATGTCGCCAAGGTCGGGGAAGATCTGCAGCTTGTTCCCATTCATGCACGCCGGGGGTTTCTTCAAACCCACAAAAACACTCTCTCGGCCATTCTCGACCCACGTGCCAGAGGCTACGAGTCCGCCAATATCTGCAGGAGTCACCAGCACTTGAACGTACTGGATGCTCACAAACTCGGAGCCATTTCGACAAAGTCCATAAGCGCTCACGCCTCCCTGGTGGCCAGTCATGAGGATGCATTCCGGTCCATCAGTTTCCAAGATGGAGCAAGCTCCGTTCGCGTGCGTGGACTGATCCAAGAAGGTAAAATTCAGGAAACTCGCGGGTTTGTTCTCCTTTTGAGGGTACCACGAGACCGCCGAGTCGTTGCTGTTCATGGCTTCGACGTAGACATCAAAGAACCCGGTCCCCAAGAAATAAGCTGGAGCGAAGGAAGCATTTTTCTTGACGGCTGTACCGACGTCGTCTGTTACCTTCTCCGCGTCGATGGAGCCATCGAAAAGGGGTGCTGACGTAATGGCGAGCGCCAAGTACAGTAGGAAAATACCAACAGATACCCGAACGCGAGAAGCTTCAGCTGGGCGAGCGTGGGCGACTGTCGTGGAGGAGAAAGAAATTAACCTCAGCGGTTCCAACTCGCGAATGTTGCTCGACACGACGTCTCTCTCGAGAAGTTTAATTTGACTCAGTCTGCGCGTACACTCGTGCTCTTCTTGAAGTTTCGGAGGACCATCGTTCGCTTTACTACCCACGACGATCGGCCTGCGAGAAGCAGGTATCCCATCGGCGGTGGTAGGCGAGATGGGGATGATCGGAGTGATTGTGTTCCCAGCGCTGGCCCTGCCCATCGCTGGCTCTGCGACCGACAGTCTCGTTCCCGTGCTTTGAAAAGTGGCGCGGGCTGGAACCAGAGCACCGAGAACTCAAAGGACGGAGAATTCCAGCTAAAAAAGGCACTACTCCAATAGTGCATGTGCAATATGCCGGTAACTCAAAGGCGTAGAGCTGTCGCCGCTACCTGTTCCTATTCCTGACGCCGTTGTCCAAAACACGTGCGATGGGGCTGATGAAACCCCAAGCTACCGGTTTGTGCTTCTTCGACTTCGTCAGGCTGATGTCGGACCACCACATCCATAGCCTTATTGCTCGTTTGTCAGCGCCGATATTGATGTTATACCCTGTCAAGTCAGTCGTCGTTCCTATTCGCTGGTAGACCGATGCGCCGCCCCATTCGTCGTCATCGTTTGTGTTGTTGTTGGATAGGGAAACAAAAAACAAAAAAAACTCTCCGTAATGCTTCTGTTCCGAGCTGCCATTTACTATATAGGGGCGCGCCCGTGTCGACACAGATGCAAACGTCATCTAGCACATTCTGTTCTTGTTGCTTCCGCACAGTGTCTAACTACCAGTTCAGCATGTCCACGGCCACGTTGCGGGCTGGGAGCTGCTTGGCCTCCAGCAGACACTCGAGGCAGAAGAGCATCGACTTCTGCATCACTTCGGCGCCAATGCCGACGGAGATTTTCTTGTTCACGGAGCATTTTCCGCAGAGCACACGCCGGCAGACCTGGCAAGCGCCGCCGCGCTGGAACAGGAGGTTGCCGAGTTTGTTGAGACTGCGCGTGCAGTTGGCGCAGTGGCTGGCCGACCCGGAACGGCCGTGGACAGTGCGAGTGGCCTTCTTCATGAGCCACGTGAGCTTGTAGGCGTTAGCGCACTCGATGGAATTCACGAGAGCCATGAGGCTCTCGGCGTAGGCGGTGGCAGCCACGTTGACCGGCACGTCGCCATCCAGCTCCAGGAACGCGCGTGAGAACATCTCGACCGAGCGGTGGCGGGCGTCGGTGGGCGGCAGTCCCGTGTTCGCGAACGTCTGACAGCCGGACATGTGTCCGCGGATGACGTCGGCCGGACGCGGCAGCTTCAAGACATCCGAGAGCTCCACCGACTGGCGAACGCCGAAGGCGACAAGCTTGCCCTTGGCGTCCTTCATGAGACCCGAGGCCTCCAGGAACAGGAAGTCGCGGGCCTGGCTGAAGCGGCCGTACGACTGGAGGCCCCACTTGAGGCCGATGAAGTTGAGCGGCTTGTCCGCGTTGGGGCGAACGAGAACCGCAAGCAGGCGCGAGTCCTCGAGCTCCGTGCCCAAGTACGAGTTCCGCATCATGGCGTGCGCCTCGGTATCCGCCAGCATGCCCAGCGCGGCGTCTTCCGCCGTGCCGTCGATGATGCCCGACAGCACGACGGCGGGTGGCCGCGTCGTCTTCTTCAGTCTCAAGTGGTCGCTGTCGCCCGAGGAGTTCGAAGACGCGATGCCCGTGATCTTGTCGATGGTCGATCGGTGCGAGGCCGAGTTCGAAGAGGACGAGGACGACAGGACATCGGACCTGTCCTGGTGCGTCACGCCACCGTGCAACGCGCGACGCGAACGGTAGGCGCGGACGTCGTCCTTGGTCTTGACCAGCTTCCACGCCTCCTTGTCGAGTTGCCGGCCGCTGGCAGCGAACGCCCCACGCAGCTCCAAGGTGTGGTGCACCACTGCGTCCACCTCGGCGATCAAAGCCGCCTGCCGCTCCGGCGACAGCCGCACTTCCGGTAGTTCTGTTTCTGGCAGTCTGAATTTGCCCATGGCAGCTAACAAGTCGGGTGGCTTGTGCTCTGAGCGCTGTTGCGGTGAGTGGCGATCGGTATCAAGTGCTGCCGCGCCAACCTGAGCGTGTGCGTGCTGGATGGGTAGGCAGATACGCTGTAGATCACGCGTGCGCCGACCTGAGACTTTCGGGGAGTGTGAGCACTGGGCAAGAGCGAAAAGAGCCTCGGAGCCGCGACGGCGACATGATTGATGTCTGCGAGAGAAGCCGCATCTCCTCGCCTGCCTGTCGGCGACTGACTGGCCATCTGGAAGGTGTCGTAAATGGTGCCAGCGTCGAGGAGTTTGTATGCCGGCCGCCCCGAATGTCCGAAAGCGACCGACGTGAAGCTCAAATCCACGAGGATGGAGGAAGTGGGCGCATGGTGAGAGTTACAGAGACCATGAGGCATCGTCTAGTCGAGCGCGACTCAGAGCCACGCACAGCTCCTTGCCTCTGTAGATCGCCCACAACTCGAACTTCCAGTGGCAGCTCAAGCCGCCGGGGAGAAGAGCCCGCGTCGACTTCCCGCCACCCCATCGAACGCGCGTATCCTGGCGCGTTGAGCCACGGGCCTATCCATGGTTGATGGCAGCGGCATCTCGAGACCACACGTGAGTCATGATATCACCGGGCACTTCCGCGCCATCGCTGGATTCCAGGATGGCAAACCTTTGGTAGCTAGTTGCGCTTGCTGAAACCCCGCGGTCCTCATGCAGTTGAACGGTTTGTTTCTGCTGATCCCGTCAAGGACGCTCGGGACACGAATGACATGAGGCTGGGGGGTGACACGCTCACCCGAGCAATTTGTGGAGTGAGCCAGACGCCAGCGATTTGAAGCCGTAGGATGTCGGCTAGTCCGCCCTGCGTAGTATCCGCTCAGCAGCCTTCGGCGGTGGTGGACGGCGTAGAAGCGAGGGGTTCGCACCGTCATGGCGGCTTGGCTTTCGTACAGCGAGCGAGGTGCACGTGGCCGAATGTTTTCAGCGGCTTGGAATTGACATCCGCGCTGCTTCAACGGGCGAAACGATCGACTTGTTGATGGGATGGCTTCCATCGCAGCACTAGACGTCCGCGCGCTGTATTCCTGGTGCAGAAGCGCGAGCCGAGCCGTCCTGGACGATGGTGCTGCGGGTTGTCCGTGCTGCAGCCATCGAGATTGGCGTCGAACCTCGAAGCGCTTCACAACGGTCGAGTACTGTTTACGTGACGAGAAATACCCGACGCTGCACCTGTTCGTCCCGGCATTGAGCCCCGGCTGGGAGATGCCTGTCACTGAAGATTACTCACTCTTTACCCGTTTGCCTTGTTTCTCGCCGCGATTGCTGGACGTGCAGTGCACGTGTGCCTCTGTGTTGCACCTCTGTGTTGCAGCCTGCAACTTGCAGGTACGCCTCGAACTCTTCTGCTCAACGACTGGGCCATCGGGCGAGTTTCTTCGCCCACGATGGATCCGTGGACCCATGATCGAAAGCTTTGTGAATGAGCTCCCTTCGCGCGCTTGGTCAAGGTGACGGCGACTATGTTGTTGTGGCCTGCGTCGATGGAGGCGCTACATGTAGGATAGTATGAGTATCATCGACAACATTTAGCGCTGGCGTTCGCGTGGACTTAATATTCATTGCGCATATCTATCTACTACAGAAGGGCTCCTCGCTTTGGCGTCAAGCCTACCAGTGAATCTTGTCCACGGCCACATTCCGTGCTGGGAGCGACTTGGCCTCCAGCAAACACTCGAGGCAGAACAGCATCGACTTCTGCAGCACGTCGCTGCCCAGACCCACGCAGATCTTCTTGCTCACGGAACACTTGCCGCAGAGCACGCGACGGCAGATCTGGCACGAGCCCCCGCGCTGCAGCACCAGCGTCCGGAACTTGCTCAGGCTGCGCGTGCAGTTGGCGCAATGGCTGCTCGTCGTCATGCGGCCAAGAACGCTGCCGGTGCCGGGACGCACCTGTCGGGTCGCCTGCTTCATCATCCACGTGAGTTTGTGGCCGTTGGCACACTCCATGCTGGTGGCAAGCGCCATGAGCTTCTCTGCATAGGCGGCCGCGGCCACGTTCACCGGCAAGTCGCCATCCATCTCGATGAAGGCACGAGAGAACATCTCGACGGTGCGGTGGCGCGTGTTGCTCATCTGGATCGTGTTTCCGAACGTCTGACAGCCGGACATGTTGCCACGGATGGCGTTCGGCGGACGCGGCAGGTTGAGGATGTCGGACAGGTCGACGGACTGGCGGATGCCGTACGCTACGGCCTCGCCCTTCGAGTCCGTGGTGAGACCGGATCCCTCGAGGAACAGGAAGTCACGCGCCTGGCTGAAGCGGCCGTACGACTGCAGCCCCCATTTGAGACCGATGAAGTTGAGCGGGTTCTCAGGCGTCGGCCGGACCAACACGGCCAGCAGACGCGCGTCCTCGAGCTCCGTGCCCAGGTACGACTCGCGCATCTTGGCGTTCATCTCCGTGTCGGCGAGCATGCCCAGCGCGGCGTCTTCCGCCGTTCCGTCAATGACGCCAGAGATAACGACGGCAGGCGGCCGCGCCGTCTTTCTGTGCTTGCGGTACTGGTGCTCGCTGCCCGACGACGTGGACGACACGAGGCTCGCAATCTTGTCCATGGTAGATCGCTGCGAGCTGGAGTTCGACGATGAAGACCTAGAGATCACGTCCGCTGTGTCGGCTCGGGAATCCGTGTGCTCCGCTACGCCGTGCAACGTGCGACGCGACCGGTACGCGCGCACGTCGTCCATGGTCTTGACCAGCTTCCAAGCTGTCGTGTCAAGTTGGCGCCCGCCCGCTGCAAAGGCGCTCCGCAGCTCGAGCGTGTTCTGCACGACTGCGTTCACCTCCGCCAGCAGAGCCGCCTGACGCTCAGGCGTGAGCTCGAACGGGGGCAGCTCCACCTCCTTGACGTTAAACTTGGGCATGGTCAAGGCACTTGCGGGCTGCGCGCAGTTTCTTCAAATGAGCTAGACTACTGACTGCGTGCGCTGACTGGCTGCAGACCCCGGCGGTGGTGCCTGCGAAGAGCTGCTGAACGGCATCAACACGCTCCAGGCAGGTGGAAAGCGCTGGCTGGCACATCGATCGCCTTTATCCTGTCGCCGGCATGTGCTACTGTACAGACTGCGGAGACTTGAGCGCCCCGTCCGTGGCCGGGTTTGCAACGCAGCGCTGCAACACATGTCATGCCTGAGACTTTGCAGCGCTCTGAACGTTGGAGCGCCGAGCGCGGCGCCCAAGCAAACAAGCTCTACATTTTTTATAATGTCGCTGCGGTTTGTCGGCGCGTTTGTACCTGGGTGCTTGCACGCGCACGTTGATAGTACACGAACGCCACCGCATATCGGACACCCGAGACTGCAAGTGCCGGCGTGAGCTCGCGCAAATATCTCACCTGGCTGGTTGGTAACGTGGTTACCAACCAGCCAGGTGAGATATTTTGCGTCAGGCAAGCTTGAGGCAAACGTGCGAATAGTTTGAGCACGCCAGCATCTGCCGTAGCTCACACGTGAGCTTCTCCTTGTAAGGTGTGGCTGCACTGCAGCTGACAGGTGCCTCTCAGTTCGAGCTACCGATGTTTGGATGCTTGCTTCCTGGCTTTCAGTGGCTTCGGCTTCCGACTCTTGGATACTGCATGCATAACTCAGCAGGTATCCAGCACTAACGTACAGCAAACTTGAACTCAAGCTTGGCTAGAGCTGTTTGTCAGTCCGCAACGATACCTAACGCACGCGTTTGTCAACTTCCGGCCGAGAACCCAAGGGATTGTAAGCATGTAAAGGTTCCACCAGCGCTTCAAGCTTAGCTCCGCGGAAGTCGACGAGGGCATTCTGCCACCGGGCAATTCATCATGGCCGTCTTTGCAGAATCTAACAACGTTTCGTGCGTCGTGCACGAGTCTAAACACGCGTTTGCTCAGTCGTTGCTACGATTTCTTGGGTTCGGTCCCCAAAAATCTAAAACGACAGGCCGATTACTTGCCAGCACAGTCCGGAAAAATAATCCGGGGCCCAACAAGCAAGCAAACCTCCTCCTCGTCTTCCGTTGCCAGTCTTCGCGCTGTGCTCCAGTTTTCGTCAGCTTTCAAAAGTGCAGGGTTTGTATGTCATCATCACCTGGCGACTAAGGGCAAGGTCACTTTCAGCTTCAACACTTCATCTTCGCTGCACCTGCCGAACGCAGCGTCTTCATCTGGCAAGCGTCTAGCGCAAAGCTTCTTTCGCGACGCTCTCATCTTCCACAAACGTCTGCCAGTGGAATCACACGCTTAGCGACACCTTAACTACAGTGCAAGTGAGCATGAAGATCTCTTTCCATTGCCATGAATTCATATCTACAGAGAGCCCTAGGAACAGACCCCACGGGACGACTAGTATATACTGACGCGCTCTCCGAACGTCCGCGAGGCGACTTCGTCGCAGTACATGTAGCTTCCTGCGTGCCGCGCAGCCCATTCATTGCGGACTACACCCTCTCAGTCTAACTACCCCGGCGACGGGGATACCTACCACTTCTGCTGGTCCACAGCCACCTCGCGAGCTGAGACGTGCTTTGCCTCGAGCAGACACTCGAGGCAGAAGAGCATGGACTTCTGCAACACCTCGCTGCCGATGCCGATCGAGATCTTCTTGTTCACTGAGCACTTGCCGCAGTACGAGCGGCGGCAGACCTGGCACGTGCCCCCGCGCGCAAGCAGCAGGTTGCTAAGTTTGCTGAGGCTGCGCGTGCAGTTGGCGCAGTGGCTGCTCGAGCCGTGGACGCTGGTGCCCGGACGAGCCTGGCGAGAAGACTGCCTCATCATCCATGTGAGCTTGTACGCGGTGGCGCACTCCATTGTGTTCACGAGCGCCATGAGCTTCTCCGCGAAAGCCGAGGCGGCCACGTTCACCGGCACGTCGCCGTCCAAATGCAGGAAGGCGCGCGAGAACATCTCGACCGAGTGGTGGCGCGAGCCGGCGACGGGGATGCCGCTGTTGGAGAAAGTCTGGCAGACGGACAGGTTGCCGCGGAGCACTTCGTGCGAACGGGGCAGGGTCAGCACGTCCGACAGGTCCGTGGACTGGCGTATACCGTAGCTGACCATCTCGCCACGCGAGTCCTTGGTGATTCCTGTAGACTCCAGAAACAAGAAGTCCCGGGGCTGGCTGAAGCGGCCGTAGGTCTGACGTCCCCACTTGACACCGATGAACGTGAACGGGTTCTCGGGCGTCGGTCGGGCCAAAACCAGCAGCAAACGGGCGTCCTCGAGCTCCGTGCCCAGGTACGACTGGCGCATCATGCAGTGCTGCTCCGAGTCGGCGAGCATGCCCAGAACGGCGTCCTCGGCCGTGCCGTCCACGGTACCCGAAAGCACCACGGCGGGCGGGCGCGCGGTCTTCTTGGCACGGAAGCGGTCGCTGTCGTTGGAGGAAGTGGACGACGCAATGCTGGTGAGCTTGTTCATGGTCGATCTAGAGCTGGACGAGGACGAGGACGACATCGCATCCGACATGTCGGTGCGCGTGTCCGACGGATCAATGCCGTGCAGCGCGCGACGCGAGCGGTAGGCGCGCACGTCGTCCTTGGTCTTGACGAGCTTCCAGGCCGAGGTGTCGAGCTGGCGGCCGCCGGCAGCGAAGGCCGATCGCAGCTCGAGTGTGTTCTGCACCACGGCCTCCACCTCGGCAATCAGCGCGGCCTCGCGCTCCGGCGACAGCTTGATCTCCGGCAGAGCCACGTCATGCACGTTAAACTTGGCCATGGTCAAAGGCGACCGAGCAACTTGCGGGCTTTGCGTCGTTTGTGTAAATGAAGAAGACGACGGCCCGAGCGCGGGGCTTTTTTGGCGCGGCTAGGCCGGCCCATCGATCGCGCTTATCGCGGCGGCACCATGGACAGGGCCGCTTCGACAGAGCCGACGACGTGCACTGTCTGCATTTCAAGCCGCAGCAACGGAGTCAACGGACGTCATGCTCTTCGACAGTATACTTCGGTGTTGCTGTCGGCAGCGTCTTCGCGTGGCGTGTTAGTGGTGTCGGCTCCAAAGGTCGATCTCCTGCACCGAAGCGCGCAGTGAGACTCGTCGTCCACTGGCTGCTGATCGCCTTCCAGTTGATTGTTGAAAGCGTATAAGATCGATTCCTGCTGCTTCAAGAGATGGTCGGGTGGACTTGACGTATCTTCGACAACGACACATTGCTGCAGCAGATACTTTCCTGGGATGAGGCAATGGCCCGAGCTGGCACTCTATAAAACGCTGGCGCCTTGACCACTGCGTTGGCTCCTGCGCGGTGCAGGACAAACTGAGTGACTCAGGTGGGTACGTACGCCACTTTGGTGCTCTCCTTGACGCCTAAGAAATTTTCGTGGCCACGTTCGTAAAAAAAAAACTATCCTAGTGTGCCTGACGACACTTGACGCTTGACTCGCGATGTCTGCGCACATTTTTCGTTACATGTACAATCATGCACTTTGGGAGCCACAGTACATGTACTGGAGACCCCAAAGGCGACGGATTCAAGCTCGTGCATGGAGTGCTTGGAGCTCCGTGCTTTGCGGAGACGAAGACGCTGCGGCGTGATGTCTCTGTCGAGCGTTGTGACCTCGCATGGATAGGCTCGCGGCGACTGACGGATAACAGGTTGAAAGGCTCTCAACGTTCTCGGTGCCTCACTATCCAGCGCGGCCGGAGTCTTCTGGCGCTGTCGTCCGCCGCCGACCTACAGTATTCGGCGAGATGAAGCCCGTGCGCTGGCGGAGCTGCGCCTGCCACCCGTCTGCCAGACGGTCTGGAGCTCATGGACGCATTGCTCCTTGTCCTGTTTCTCACGCTTGCTGGGGGCGGCTCTGTTTCGCGAAAGCGCGACGTCAGAACAAAGCCTGAACGTGTCGAAGACGACTCCACGATGGCGGCGCGGCTCAAGTTGCGCTACAAAAGGCCATAATACAAATGTACATGCTGGTACATCTCAAGAGGCCACTGCAAGACGTCCCAACCAACCAGCCTGCAGCCAGCCACCTGCTCTCGGAGCCGCCTCCTCGCTGCCAGTCCAGTGTGAGAGCAAGTGTAGCGCTACACGAACCCCGTCGGCAATGTCCGGGGCGCTGCAAAGCTCGGCAGCACACGACGACACGGCGAGTGGAATGGAGGCGCGTGCACAATATTTTCAGTGTTGATGCGGACTGCTCGCCCTCGACGTGGCGACCACTGCTGCGGCCGTGTCGACAAGTGTGTCGTGTGTGGATCGGGTTGGTTGGGTGGAAGGCGGAATGTGTATCGCTTCGCACCGTCGCGTTGCTAACGAGGGTCAGATCGAGACAAGCAGGCGAACTCGGTGGGACAGCGTTTCGACGCACCGAGCTCGCGCAGAGGCTGCTGGCTCGCTCTGGCAAGCAACGACTGCGTTGTGCGGGGGCAACTACAAACTGCACCGCCCTGCGTTCAAGTGCATGCTGCACGGAATTCTAGCTGTCAGCTCGGTTCGCCAGTATCCGAATGACGAACACACGTGCACTTCAACTGGGGTGTGGCGCACACCAACCTCGCTGTTTGTTAGGCACGTGTATTATACCTCTTTGAGGACACCACTTAGGTGCGATCGCCTCAGGTATGCCTCAGTGAGGCAGTCTCTAAACCCTACAAGCTCCCCACACCCGAACTTGATGCTGCGTCGCGTCCTGGTCTCCAGCGGCTTCCCGACACGCCAGCGCGTGCTGCAGCAGACTCGTCGCTTCGGCCAGACGTCCACGACCCCTTCGCTCAAAGCTCACGCGACGAATGCCAAGCCCGGCGCCGCTGTGGCCTTCAGCGCGCAGGCCAGGTAGCATGCCTATCGTGTCTGTTATAACAACCCTCCATTAACTCTAACGTAACATTATCACAACATGTATGTTATATGTGACATATGACGTTGAAGAGCTCCGGAGCTGGCGGGGACGCAGCGCACGTGGCACCGGGCGGCTAATGGGAATGTCCTGAGCTACTGGAAGGCAGCGGCGCTGGCAGCGGGAGCTTGTGACGCTCTGGGGCTGCTGGACGAGCAGCAGCCGACGGCCTGTGCGGCAGCCAAGGGCGGCGACGAGGACCCGATTGAGCAGGCCAAGAAGAAGCTGCAGGAGCTGTCCACCATCGCCATCGCGCAGCTCGCAGCGCTGCTGCCGGAGGACTACAGCAACTTGCAGAGGCACGTGGACGAGTTCCTGGCCTCGGGCAAGGGCGGCCAGATCTCCTGGGGCTTCTGCATGGGCGCGTGTGCGGGTTTCGCCCTGAAAAAGGTGTCGAAGTTGGGGGCGGTGGCTGTTGGCACGCTGTTTATCTTGCTGCAGTGCGCGAGTTACTCGGGATACGTGGACGTAGACTACAAGAAGCTGGAGGGGGATGTTAAGAACTACCTTGATATTAACAAGGTAGTTGTGGCGGCGATAACGTGCGGAAGTGGTGGTGATTGCGGGTGACTGACGGGGTTTATTTTCGGTTTTTTTTTTTTTTGCAGGACGGCGTGTTTGATACCAAGGACTTGGACTCCATGTACAAGTCGGTGATGAAGGTGCTCGAATTCAGCCTGCCTGCTGGTAGCGGCTTCGCGGCGGGTTTCATCCTGGGCTTCCGTTCAGGATAAGTCGAGGGGAATTTGGTGTGCTTGACTTGCCTTCGAGTGGATTTTGTTGTTGTTAATGAGACTGTGGTGGACAACTTACATTTCGTACATTGTATTATCAGGTATGTATTGTTCATTGTGCAATACTCAGCTAGGGTGATGGCAAGGACACATACACAGGGCTGGGAAGCCTCGTGGATGCTGTTTTAGCCGTCTTGGCCTCTCGGCGTGGCGCCATTTCGATGCGTACGGATACTTCTAGCTCGTCGTCGTTGTCTGCGCCTGTGTGTGTGTTCCAGCCGTCCTGCAACGGGTGCTTACTTGGGTCGTAGATGCGATAAAGAACCATCGTGACTACGTTGGCCATCACGAAGAGGGCGTTCAGGGCTATAATGAAAGGGTTCGTGATCAGGATCCCGTACGTGAGCCAGAGGATGTTGCTTGTCAGTCCAGCAATCACCATGTGCACATTGATGAAGACGGCCGACTTGTGCTTGAGCACTTGGAACAGCTTCTCCATGGGTGCGCCGTACAGACAGATGCCTCCGCAGTCGGCGAGTAGCCCCATGATGGTGTTCACACTCGACGTGCTCTGGCCCGTGTACCCCAGAGTGCCGACGATGGCGTAGCTGGTAACGATGGCAACAACACTAAGAGCGGCAGCCAATACTCGAAACGCGTGGCACTTGTCCGTGGAGTAGTAGCAGTAGATGGCCAAGAACACGATCGCGCAGCATTCACCATACAGGAAGCAGGAAATCAGAGGGAAATAATTGTCGGTGAGGTAGCCGTACACGACCCTGGAAACATGAGTGTTAGTTTTTTTTTTTTTCTTACAGTATCCAGTACCCGAACATACCAAACGTGTGAGCTTCCCAGTAGTGCAACAAGAGGAAAGACGGAGGCCACTCCCACGTGCTTCTGCTTGTAAATGCGGTACACCAGCACCGATGGGCTGGACGCCAAAACAACTGTGGCGAGTCCAGCAAAAATCCGGAAAGCCAGGATTGCGCTCTCCTTGGACATTGTGTGGATGGAGGCTGCAACTTTCTAGTTGACGACTTAAGCCCTTTGAGGCGAAATGAAGAATGACAGCAGACAGCACCATCCTTCGGTATAATAGCCTCGGGGTGGACGTGGACTTCGATTCAGCGGTACCATATTCGTTAAATTACTTTAGGTGCGCAAAGTTCGCCATGTTGGATACGTTTTGACTTCTTCCAAACATTTTGTTCACACTGGGGCACGATGCATCCTAACAAAATGTTGATCATCGTTCGATCAAGTGACATGTCACGGAAACACCCGCAAGCCAGAAGTGGTAAACTTCACGTGTACTCAAATTCAGGAAACCAATCACTGCTACGAAAATGAAAGAACACGTAGTGCTTATTAGGACGAAGCAAACAAAAACCTAGCGCTCGGTTTCTCAAACGTGACGAGTGGTAGACTGGCATACATCGCCGAATTCCACGCGTCTATGTAGTGTCCGCACCAGCTCGGCTCTACAGGTCGACCTCGTTGCTGCGGTGGTGGCTCTCGTGCTGCACCACGGTGTGGGTACGCTGCATCTGGTTGCTGTTGCCCTGGGGCTGCAGGCCGCGCAGAGGTCGGTTGCCGTAGTTGTAGTTGGCGTTGGAAGGGGTCTCCTGCGCGTATTGGCGAGGGTCCTGCATCTTGGGGGTACTGTCGTCACCGAGCACAGCCATCGAGCCACCGCGGCCCTGGTTGTTGTTGCCGTAGTACTGCGGCTCGCCACCCAGAGCGAAGAAGGCCTCCGAGCCCTCGCGGGCGTTCGTGGTCTGCACGGTGACCGTCTTGTCGTCGTCCGACGCACCGTCACGCTTGAGCTTCCACGTACGGTAGAAGATGTACACCTGGCGGATCATCAGGCACACGAGAACGAGCACCTGCAAGCCGACGATGGCAAAGCCCACGCCTTCACGCAGGTCGTCCGGGATGCTCTCCGTGAAGCTGGTAGCGCTCGACAGAAGGAAGAAGCTCAGGAAAAGAGCCGAGATCTTGATGATAATGACAAAGCTCGACGTCTTCTGCACGAACGCCGTCGGGTACGGCTGCTTGACTTCCAGGTACAGCAGGAACGCAATGTGGAACGCAATGAGCACAATAATCTGCCACAGACCCTGGATCCAGACCATGCCCGTGGTCATACCGCAGAGCAAAGCCAGAAGCAGCTTCGGAGCGAAGAAGAAACGGCCCTCGAAGCTGTGCTCGTCGTACAGCGGTCCGTAACGATCGTGGAACTTCTTGTCAAAGTGGTCCTTCGTGCCCAGGTCACGCAGCTCGTCCTCGTTGTTCTTGATGACGAGCACGCCATACAGGATCGTGCCGAAAGCCAGACCAAGCAGGGTAATAAATGCCAGGAAGAAGCTCACATCAATGGAGTCGTGGTCGATGCAGTAGCAGATCTGGTACATGGCCGTAGCGCCGACCACATACTCGGAAAGAATCAGGATCATCATGAGCACGCCGATAGCCTTATCGAGCCACTTGCGGCTAAACGTCGGGAAGTCCTCCACGATAAAGTAGCAGACGCCCATAGCGATGGCGTAGGCACCGAACAGACAGGCAACCATGCAGGCAATACCGGCCACCGCCAGGTAGAACAGCATGTCAGCATCCACGCCGATGAGGGCCGCGTACTTCTCCATACCCTGCACGCCCGTGGTCGTGGTAGACGACCCCGATCCGGAGCTAGAGCTGCCGCTCGTGCTGCTGCCAGTGGTCAGACGACGCGTAGAGCCCGAGGAGCTTGTCGAGCCCGAGCCGGAACTGGTCGAGTTCGAGTCGTCCGACGAGGAGCTCGTCTTGCCGAAGGGCAGGAAGGAGAAGGCCGCCGGAGCCATCTTCTTGCCCATGTTCTCCATAAAGCGAGGACGGGCGTCCACGTTCATCTGGTTAAGCATAATCGAGAACTGACAGATATCCACCGCAGCCATGGTGATACCCACGCTGGCGGCCGCCGACACACCTGAGGCCACACCAGCGGAGGTACCGCCAACGACGCCACTGGCAACAGACATAACTCCGCCAGCAACAACAGAGACCGTGGCCGCGCTGCTGCCGATGGTAGTCGACGCGATACCAGCCTTGTCGACCGTGGTCTTCGTCGAACCATCAGACCAGTGGTTCGAGTCCTCGAGCCCCTTGTTGCTAGGCACCGAGTATTGCGAGTTCGCGTTCGTCGAGGAGCCAGCCGAGCTGGACGACGACGTGGTGGTCGTCACGCCGGCACACTGGCAGGCGCTGAACGAGTTGTCACTCGTGTATTCGCACTCCGTAGTGGCAGCGAAGGTGAGGTTGGAGAACGGCTGCTGAACCGCGTCGGCGACAGACTCGGCCGCCTCCGTGCCAGCGTAGCTCATGAGCGTAATAAAGTCCAGGTTCGCGTAGATGTCCGAGTTGAGACCGTCGGCGGACGAGTAGTCCCACGTGCCGTTGTTGCAAGCCGGGAATCGGCACACCGACATGCACGTGGCCAAGTCCGAGATGGCCGTGCCGGACGAAGTTCCCGAGTAAATCAAGCACTCGGTGGACGCCGCCGCGGACGCCACGTCAAGCTCGGTGCCTTCGCACGTGAGTCCCATCGTGGACCAAGCGCCGTAGAACGTCGAGTCACAGCTGAACTCGATCGTCGTGGATCCCGAGGTGCTAGTCGTGCCAATAACACCTGCAGACCCGCTCGTCGAGGACGAGCCCGTCGTCGTCGGCGAAGTTGTCGTCGAAGTCGTCGGCGTCGCTGTCGTGGCACTCGGCGTCTTGGTCGTCGACGACGGGCTCTTGGTCGTCGTCGACGGCGTGGCCGTCGTACTAGACGGCGCAGTCGTAGCCGTCGTCGAGGCCGACGTGCCAGTCGAGCCCGACGCGTCCGCCGACACACCCGCCGTCACTCCAGTCGTGGTCGTGGTCGTCGTCGCGGCTCCAGCCTCACCAGCCTCGCCCATGAGACGACGACCGCCGTCACTGGATCCCAAGGTCGTCGAGGTGGACGGACTGGTCGTAGCAGCCGTCGAGGTGGACGTCGAGCCGGCCGTCGAGCCGCCCGACGCACTCGGCGTCTTGGTGGTGGACGTCGGCGTCTTGGTGGTGGTCGTCGGCGTCTTGGTGGTGGACGTCGGCGTCTTGGTGGTGGACGTCGGCGTCTTGGTAGTGGACGCCGGCGTCTTCGTGGTGGACGTCGGGGTCGTGGACGAGCCCGAACTGTCCCCCGAACTGCCGGCCTTGGACGCACTGACCGATCCCGAGGCGGCCGAGCTGTCGGAACCGATGCCGACCGTGCCGGGACCGTCCCCCGAGCCGTCCCCCACACTGCCGGACACGCCCCTCGAGCCGCTCTGCTTCGTGTTCCCGCCGCTGCCCGAAGACGCCGTCGAGGACGTCGTCGTGGCCACGCCGCTCGGCAGGTTGGTGGCCGTCGGCATCGAGTACCGGAACACGCACGACACCGAGCCGGCGGTGGTCGAAATGGCGCCGCTGCCGGACGCGGTCGACACCACCGACGTGGACGTCGTCGCCGTTTGCGCCGCTGCGACGGTTAGCGCCACCGCGGCGGCAATTGCCGCAGAGTACACGCGCATCGTTTCCTTGGTGTTTTTTTTTTTTTTTTTCACCTAAAGAGACGATTGTTTAGATACTCCGCGCAAAACCTGTGATGATCCTGCGTGGTCGGGGAGGTCGCGAACTTCGTGTCCTGTCGCGTTAGGCTAATATCCGCTCCACACCGGTCGCGCCGCAAAAGTCGCCGCTAGCCGCGATGCCGTTTGCTTTCCTGCTGCGAGTTCCCTTGTGCCCGTGGCTGTCTCTGCAGAGCGGTGCGATTGACAGACTGGCTGGAAGAGCCAGCGTCGGCAGAGGATAGTGCGTAAGATAGGCGGGGCGCCCTCTGTTGCGAGTAGGGCTTCTACCAGGGAAGCCTTGTCAACTGGGCGGAACGACCGACCAATCAGCGCGCGCGTATCGAGCTTTATAAGACACTTTTCCAAAGGCGAGATGCCAGACCCAGCGCGGCGCGGATGTGGCCGGGATATGAAGACGTAATGGTTGCGATGCGAGGTTCTACTGCGACGGGAGCGACCACATGGGGGCAAAAGGAGTCAGCGTCGCATGTGAACGCTACAAGCGAGGGGTCTGGCGCTAAAACCTTGAATACGTTGTACCTGTTCCAAAAGACCTCTACGCACGCCACGCAAGTGAATAGTCCGGGCAACGTGACGATCCACATCGGAAGTGGTGGTGCGGCACGGAAAGGTGCATGCCAAAAAGGATGCGGCGTCTGCACGTGGCAAAGTGAGCTTGTGAGGCGGCTTGCCGCCGCCATCGGGACTTGCCATCGACGCAAAGTCTCCGCTCGCCTTGCCATCCTCGATCGCCGTTTTGGCCAGGCACGAACCCGGAAACCACGTGTTGGCATCTGGTCTTCCCTTGACGACGGCACAACGCTTGTTTGCCACACTCGAACCCGATCCCGACTTGCGCTACTGACTACCCTGGTATCGAGCAACGCCAGCCTGGGGTTTCGTAACGAAGTTTTTGGTGCGCGTTTCGTTTTGCCGCAGCACTAAAAGTTTTCCACACGTATCGATACAGCGGTCTTCTCTTCCCCACGAGTTGCTGGACGCTTTTCACTTGAGAAATCCAACAGCGCAAATCGATCCTGCTCCACCCTCGCTCGCCCTGGTTTTGGCGGTAAACAACCTGGAAATTCTCGCGAAGATGGTCACCAGGTCACTCGTTGAAGCGATGCGCAAAAACTCTCGCCCTCGCTCAGCAATTCATCGTCGCGTCCAAATTGCACGCAAAGTGGACGACCAGCCCTTGGCTACACTTTTCGTTTCCTATGAATTGGATGGTCAGAAGAGCAGGGCGGCACAGTCGTCAATTGAACAAAGTGAACTCCTTAAAAACTCTCTCACACGTCACAGATTTCTGAGTCTCGTCCGAAGGTGACCTCCTCACTCGAACGAAAGCGTCCACTTGCAACATGGCGCAATGCTCACACATATTCACTACAGTAGAGAGAGATCTTGCCATTAAGTGATCGTCGCCGATTCTTTTTACTCGTCAGAGTTCGTCGACGTACTTGAGGTCATCAAACGTGACGTGTTTGCCCGACTCGAAGTCCCCGTGGACGGCCACGAGGACCCCACGCCGCGACGACTGCTGCGTCGGAACCAACGTCCCCTGCTCCTTCATCTCCACGAACCAGTTGGCCAATTCCGGCGCCAGAAGCGGCGATTCCCGCATCGTTTGCTGCATTTCCGTGTCCATCGCGCCGGGCGAGTACGAGAACACGCGCACCTTGTTGCAGCCAGCTTGTTCCGCTGCGAGGACGCGGAAGTGCATCTCGCGCGCAGCTTTGGCGGTGCAGTACTGGCCCAGCGTCGGATACGGCGCGATCGCTGATCTCGACGACACGTTGACGAGCACCAGCCTCGTGCTGCCATCCGACGCCGTCGCACTCGCCGACAGCTTGGCCACCTCGCTTCGTGGGGCTCCGAAGACGTCGAGGAAGCGTTTGTTGAGCCACACGACCGACATCACGTTGAGTTCGAAGTGTCGCGCCATATCACTCGGGAGCGGGCATTCCTGAGCGAACCCCAAGCCCCCGAGAGCTCCAGCGTTGTGCACTAGGAAAACGCTGTCGTACCGTTCCTCCGACGCCAACTGAAGCAGCAACTTGTCGATTTTCTTGGAGTAGTCGACACTGTCGCTGAGATCCACGGGTTGAATGAAAACCTGAAGCTCCTCGGCTTGCTGCACACACAATCGAGCTTCTTGTGCCAGGCGCGAAGTCTCCTTGAGACCGTGCTCATCTCGAGCCCACAAAAACTATGGAGGGGGGGGTTAGTGAACCACAACAACCTCCTCTGCAACAAGGTGGTGGTTGTATTTACCAGGTCCAAGTCGCTCGAGGCGAGTTCGCGAGCGAAATCGAGCGCTAAACAACGCCCAAAGCCTCTCGAGGCGCCGGTCACCAGCACTGCAGAACGCATGGAGTTCCGAGAGACGACGCTTACAGTCTTCTCGAAAGATACCGACTAGCGATAGTGTAGCCATGTTGGTGGTCACTTCAAGTTGAAGTTGACAGTAGCATCGACTTGGCGTTATTCTGCTGCGGCTTCCACTTGCCAAGTAGTAGCAGACGCTTCTTCACGTCCATGGAGATCTCCACTGCGTCGGGCAGCGTCACCGTGCCCGATTCTTCCCCAACGTCCTCCGCTGTCTTCGTCCGGTGGGTCTTCATCTGACGAAGCCGCTTCACGACGGGACTCGTTGGGCGGCGAACGTCCGCGTCAGAGTCGTCGCTGTCTTCGCGGTCGCGTGGTTCCGCTGGAATCCTAGCGGGTGCGGCCATTAAACGGCCATGTCGGCGAGCAATAGGCTTGGCAGCGTCTTGCCACGCCAAAGCGTACGTCTGCCAGTAGAAAAAGACAGCACTCTTGAGCCGTTGCGCGTGGTACGTTGCAGCGCTTTCAAGCGCTTGACGCCGACGCTGCCGCTCTCGAGTCCACACGGACCAGGAAAACAACGCGCGCTGGGCCGCGCCCCGGTCACGTCGGAGCAGCGCCGCCCCGCAGCGACGTCTGGCGTCGATGACGCGCTTCCAGGCGCGGAACACGACTTCCAGCACGCGCTGCCCAGCCACCGACTCGAGCTTGACGACGCAGGAGAGAAGCACGAACCGACGCTCACGCTGCTTCCTCACAGCCGCTCGCCACACGCCCAGGCTTTGCCGTAGCAGCGTGCGCGCCTCGTGTTCCGCAGCTTGCTCGATCTGTTCGTGCCGCCGTAGCTGGCTCGCCATTGTAGCACGATCCCAGCGCCGCCAACCCTTTCGCAGCACACTCTGCTCCGCGTGCATTGCAGCCAGCCGCTCGCCTTGTCGAGCATTGACGAGTTGCTGCCACCGCAAGAACACTCGTCGAGCTGTTTCGGTTTCCTTGTTCCCCACGAAAGACGCGCACAGCCGTCGCCAGTGCCTGTGCTTGGCTGCAAGCTGCTGCCAGCCCACCAGCATCTTCTTCGCCTTCGCGCGTAGCAAGAACGCGTCGAAGCGCGTGGCCACCGCGTGCTTTACGACCGACTGCCACAGCTGCACGTACTTCCGCAGCACGAAACCTCGGTACAGGCGACGGAGGCGTCGAGCTCGACTGACGTCTCGCCAATGGCCCACCGCCCGACGCCCACGGAAGTCGCACAGCTGCCCGTGCGCAGTCTCAGCTTGTTCACGCAGCTGAATCGCACGCTGCGTGTGACGCAGCCACCGCTTCCGCAGTCTCGTGCACACGTGGAAGACCGCAGCTTTCTGCAGCGCCAGGTCCTTCGCCACTTGTTTCCTCACGTGTCGCCGCCATCGCGTCCAGACATCGCGGCGTCGCTGCTTCACACTCTTTGATTGAAAGCTGCCTACCACAACGCGTTGCCACTTTTGCGCGTTCTGCCAGACCTTCCACGCGGTCAAGTGACGTCGCGTCTTGCTCACACGAGCAGCTTCGAGACAGCGAGCGACCTCCTTCTGACGCTGGGACCAGGTCCGCCATCGAGCGAGAACTTGAGGCAGCAAAGCGTCGTAGCGCCGATTGCCAAAGTACTCGAGCACGAGTCGAGCTCGCTTCGAGCGCTGCTGGTGCGATGTCAGGCGTCGAACGGCACGACGCAAGCGAAAAACTCGCATCTGAGCCTCGACGCGTTGAGTTTCGCGGCGCGCCTCGCGCGTTACCTGTCGGAAGTCGTGACACCAGACCAACCAGAACTTGGTCAGCACGTGAGCTCGGTGGTACGCCTGCAGACTCGCCGCAAGGTGTCGAGCTTCTTCCACGTGGAACTTCCAAGCGTGCCAGTGTTTCTTCAGCTGCCGTCGCTCTCGTCGCGCCATCTCCGTGTTCACTAAGACCCACACTTCCCGTTCGCGAAGGCGGTCCTTCTGCAGTTGCTTGACGCGCGCAACGAGCTCAGCCCAAGCTCGGAAAACGGTCTGAGCTGCAGCAGCCTGGCGTTGCCTGGTCAGCTTGATCACGATGAAGCGGGTCCTGCGCTGCTGGTGCACAAGTCGCTGCCAGCACATCCAGTGGAGCTGCAGGCGACGCAGCCGATAGAAGAGCTGGGCGTGGAAAAGCTGCCGCCACCGGTGCCAAGCTTGGGGAACGTCCCAAGCCACCTCGAACCTCTGCAGCCGTCGAGCCTTCGTTGCTAAGGCCTGGCCGAGAGAAACGAGTTCGCGCTCGCCGCAAGCTGCAGAGATGAGTTCCTCCTGGCAATCTCCACGAGCGATGAGCTGCGAGTTGCTGCTCTCTTCGCTTTCCAGTTCGCCACTGCCGTTCTCTGTGGCACTTGTTCGGCCACTTTTATCAAGCGTCTGAGTGGCAGCAGGCAAAGAAACTGGAAGGTCTGCCACCACCACCAGCAGATTTGCCAACCGCTTGCGGTGTGCTGCGAACCGCTGCCACAGCATGAAGCGGAATCGCAGGTGGTTCCCCACCGCCACGCTGGCCAAAAGTCTCCGGCAGTGCGCGTGGGTCTCACTTCGCTGTTTCCACGCGCTGAAAGCCATCCCCAGAAGCTCCAGCCAGTTCCTCCGAGCCGATTTCGCTCGGAAGGCTCGGATTCGGTGCGTCGCCGCCACCGCCTTCCTCCAGGACAGGAAACTCGCCTCGACTAGACGGAACGCGTTGGTGCCAACCATGCGCTCGATCTTGCAGAGCACGACGCTCTGTTTCCAACGTTTGAGTGCGCGTGCTGCGCTCTTGGCAGCGAGAAAGCCCCGGGCCAATCTGTTTCGGTGAACTTTGGCGACAAAACCTCCCCACGTCTGGAACACGAGGCGAGAGCACAAGTGCGTACGCATCGCCAGTGACTGAGCCACCTTGGAGCGCAGCAACTTCCGCCGACTGGCAAACGAACACCAAGCGCCAAAGCTTTTCTGCTGGACCGAGTGCTGCATCACGTTCACGTAGCGAGCAAGTTGGCGACGTCGGTTGATCTGCTCCACGACGAACGCTCTCCACCGGAAAAAGGAGCGAGCTCGTCGTCGCTGTGAGCGGAACGCTAGCATCCGGACGTTCGCGTGCGTCTTCCACTTTTGCAGCAACGTGTAGGCCCGCAGAGCTCGGAAAGCTTTGAACTGAAGCTGCAGATGCATGTGCAGCAGCGCAGTTCCCATCCGGAGCTTAACCGCGCGCGTCCGAGCGACGTATTTCACCCAGCAGAGCCACACCCGCTTCTGCAACTGCGCTCCTGCGAACGCCGAGGACATGAGCGCCATCGCTTTCTCGATTTTGTGGCTCGCAACGAACTGTGTCCAGCTCGCCATGCATCGACGCTGCGCACTTCGCAGCACTTGGGCTTGGATCTGCTCTTGGAACCCTTGAAGCACTCTTCGAGACGCCCTGGTGCGCACCCACGCAGTCCAGTAGCGTTGCAGCATACGCCGTTTGCCCGATCGCGCAATGAAAAGCAGCTTCCGCCACGCGTACCAGGCTTTCAGCATCGCAGTCGCTCGGACGCGAGACCTGACGAGGTTTTCACCTGTTCGGAGGGTTTTGCGGTAAACTCCGTGGCCACGCAACGCACAGAAACATCGGTACGCTGTCTGCATTCGCCACCGCATGAGGAGCGTCCCACAAACGGCACGGAAGTGCTGCTTCTCCTCGCTGGAAGCACGCCAACAGGCCAACGTTTTCCTCAGCCGACGACGGCAGTAGTGGCGATCGGCTGACCTCGTTTTCTCGTTCAACTCGCGCTTCACCTTGGAAAACGCAACCCAGGCACTCCACGCGGCTGGAAGAAGCTTGTTCTGGAGATATCGCAGCGTGACGGCGCGCGTCTGACGTGACAGCGCTGCGAACGTCCTCCATCGAGTGAAATGCATCGACACTTGACTGCCGGACAGCGCCGAGCGGAAGCGCTGAGCTTTCTCACGGATCCTTCGCATGTTCGCTTGCTCTTGGGCGAAGCTTCGAAGTGCTCGGACGCCCTTTATCATCCCACGGAAGCGCACGAAAGATGAAGTTGCGTGTCGAAGCCCGGCCGCTCTCTCGGCATGCGCGTGCCAAGCTCTGAAGACTTGTGACGCCGACTTGGAGGCCAGCACGAGTACAATTTGTTTCAGCTTCTTGTGCTGCTTGCCCCATGCATGCCAAGCTCGGAACGACGAGCAGAGAAGCAGAACCTGAAGTCTCTCGGTGTTGAGCTGTAGCTGGCGACGATGGTAGCAGATCCCGGCGACGTTCGCTGTCCACGCGGTGAAGCTCCTTCGCAGCAACTTTTGCTCGGAAACAAGACGCGCGACGGTCTTCTGCATGCGCTTCGTTCTCTCCATCGCTGCAAACTTCCGCCACTCCTCCAGTAGCGCAGCTAGCAGCCGCACACGTGACGAGTGATAGAGCTCCAGAATCTGCGCGCGTCGTGCGCGAAGACACGTCGCCGCTTCTCTCCACGTCTTCAACGAGCTCCGATAGACGCGCACGGCGTGGAATTGGCGCACGTCTCGATGGAGAAGCTTCTTGCTTAACGACGCAGCTTTGAAGACCTGCCAGAGCGCCCACGTCCGCTTCAACTTGGCCATCCCGTTCATGGCGCGGACTCGCCGCTGCTTCCTCTGCTGTCGACAGAATCGTCCCCAGCCTTGGAAATATTTCCCACACTGCGCTTGGTGCCACCACTCGATCGCCTTGAGTGTGTGAACGCGAGCTTGCTTTTGATCCTGAGCGACGTCGTGCCAACGCTCCAAGACGCGAGCGAGTTGAAGCGTTCTCCAGCGACGAAGCACTCGGACAAGTGCCGCCCGGCCCAGCAGCGGACCTTGTCGGTCTTCGAGGCGAGACACTTGGACGCGTAGCTGCCGAATCGCAGCTTGCTGGGCCTGGTTCTTGTCGTGGAAGTTCATCCACGCAGCCCACACAGCAGCAAGCAACCGCTTGGAACTCCCGGACCGTCGAATGTCCTCACACGCAGCAATGATCGACATCCGCTGCTGCAGTTTTCGAGCGAGCCACGCTTTCAAGTAAGTTTCGTGCACGGAGCCAATTCGCTTGGCCACCTCTCGTGCCTTGCGCTTAAGCGCAACGAAGCGTTGAAAGCCGTCCAGAAAGACCAAGCGCTTGAGCTGCACCTCGTGTCGACGCTCAAAGCCTTTCACCGCGATCGAGAGAAGCGTCAACCTCTTCCAGCGACGGATTCGCTGGCGAAGGTCCGTCGAAACGCGGTTCTCCGTACTTTTCCCTTGCAAAGCTTTGACGCAGCGAAGGACCCGAGCGTTCGCGTGCCAGTTGCTCCAGATCCGTCGCAGGAGAGCAAACGCGACTCTGTCAGCTACGAGCACTGCACATCGTCCACGTCGCTGGCGAGAAGCAGCCACGCGTCTCCAGTGCTTCACAACATCCCGAATCAAACATTGGCGCTGTGTCCCGAGCTTCTTCCTGACCAAGCTGCGGAGTTGTGCGTAGCGTTTCCAGTGAGCGAAAGTGCGGCGTCTCGCGTCCGTCGTCCACAACAACGCAAAGCGCTCTTGAACGCCTTCAAGTCTTCGTGTCTTCTGCTCTATGCGCTCTCTCCACGCGGTGAAGACCCGTGCTAGGGTTTCACCTCGCATCTTCACGAGGAACTTGCGGCTGGATTGAAGCAGTCGAGCGTGCCGCGTCCAAGTGCCGAAAGCTTTACGCGACGTGTTCTCGTACCACATCCGAGCGCAGGTTCGAGTCAATCGATCGATCCGCGATGTCGAGCGCCATCCGTCCAGAACGCGGCGGCACATGCGTCGCTCGTAGAAATTCACGGCGCGGAGTTGATCTCGCGCTTTCTTCTTCTGCAGGGACCCAAAGCGCTGCCAGGAAGCGAAACTTCGCGCGGTCGTCCGGTTCGTCCACTTGGCTAGCGCACATTTCGCGTGCTGGTTGCGGACAGCAAACTGCACCCAGGCGTTGAACGCGCGGCTCTCGCTTTGGTTGCACCAGAGGCCACGGGCACGAAGCAGCAGCTCCCGTTTGTGCTGCTTCCCGGCCAGGAACGTCCTCCACGCGCCGAAATACAGCGGCAGGACGCACAAGTAGCGAAAGGCGGCCGCTTTCTGCTTTAAAGCTCGGTGAGTCACGAACGTCTTCCAGTTCGCAAAGTGCCGCAGTAGTAGCGAGGCCATCGACGCGGTGACAGCGCGTGTCAACGTGAGTTTTAGCAGTTTGCGGACTTGTACGTGCCGCCTCCACTGCCGAATGCTCCTTCGCACTCGAAAGTTTTTCATCGCCACTGTTCGAGCGGCGTTTTCTCGTCCGTTGCTGTGTTTCTTCGCGAGGAAAGCTTGCCAACAAGAAAATGCGGCGATCTTGGCGTGGCCCGAGCTCATCGCTACCACGCACACGTGCGCCGTTCTCAATCGTTTCTTAGAGCGAGCGTTGTGCTGTAGCCTTCGGATTGAACGTAGTAACTTCCGGGCATCCAGTCGATACGTCGCTGCCTCCAGTTGCTTCATCGTCTGCTCCCTACCTCGTGACCAAGCTGACCACGCAGCGAAAACTCGCTGCGTTGACTGCGAGCGATGACGAGAGCGGGCATTTTGGTTCTGAGACTTCTTCAGCTTGCGTCGCTGCGTGTGCCTTCGTACACACTGGAACGCTCTTGAAAGCAGCGTCTGGCGCCAAAGAGAGAGGGAATTTACCAGAAGAAGAGTGCGTCGGTGCTGCTGGAGACGACGCGCATTCCAACGTCGAATGGCTCGCTTCACCTTGAAGCGCAACATTTTCTCTTGAGTCTCCACGATCTGAAGCTCACGAGCTACTGACGCTCGACTTGTCCTTCTCCACGTATTGAAATGGGTCTCCAGCTGTCTTTGCTTCGACGTGAGCAAACAAGTTCCAAGCAAGTGGCGATGACGCTTGCGAAGGAACCAAATCGTCTTCCAGCTGTGGAAACTCGCGTCGAGCTGCCGGTTTTGCCACTTTGAAGTGACGACCGACAGTCGTTTGAGCTGTCCTCGCTTCATCCCAAGTGCCCGTCTCCACGCTTTCCACCGCATCGTGAGCATTCCCCTGCGAGCCAAGTGTCGAGTTTCATCAATTTTCTTCGCCAGCTCGTGCTTGGCTGTCAGAAGCTCCTTCCACTGGCGAAAGCACGCGTTGAGGTGGAAAGTGCGCAGCATTTCCACAATTTTCGAGGCTCGGTCGTGACGCTGTCTAGCGCCATGCACAAACTGCTTCCACAAGCGAAAAAAGCGCGTTTTCCGGTGGCTGTGCAGCTGGCCATCCACCAGTCGCGCCACGGTTCTCAGCCAGAACGCGAGTCTCCATTGTGTCCAAGCGGAATTCACCAAACAGCGACGTCGTTGCAGCTGCCCCCCACGAAATCGACACGCTTGTTTCTCACGAACAAGCGTCTGCCAGGCCGAGAAATAAATCTTCTCCCGTTCCACCAGTTTACGCGCCGTGAAATTCCCAATTGCCAATTGTTTCCCATGTTTTGCGTGCACATTTGCCACTAGTTTTTGCCAGTGAAGAGCGAGGACGTTGCGTCTGTGGAGCTGGTGCCAGTCCAAGAGTGCAAAGTGGAACTCAGCGTTCTTCGTTGCGTGCTGCTTCCACAGGGTGAAAACCTTCGCTGAGAGGTGAAACGAGTACGCGGAAGCCAGACAGCGAGTCGCACTACGAGCCCTCGCACTCTTTCTCCAGTGGTGCCAGACGCATTTCCGTCTCAAGTGACGCACGCTAGCGACTAGCGCTTCCTCAGCCTGCGAAGCTTCCTCGAAATGTTCCTTCCAGCCTGCAAAACAACGGGACGTCCGCTTGGCAGCACGAGCGTCCGTGGCATCTGCTAATACTTTCGCTACGGTCACGTGCGTCTCCGTCCAAGCAGCCCAAGCTGCCAACGTTCGGGCAAGACGCCGTCGTCGAGCGTACCGACGAAATCGCTCGTGCCGCTCCCGACACACTCTGCGCTGGGCACTCGCCACTTTCCACCGTCGAAAAGCGCGCGCCCGCCGTCGCTCTCGAGTCGCTGCGTCCCACAAACTCCACCGTGTCCGCGCTGTCTGGTGTCTCGAAACATTCGCGCGTAGGCGCATCCACGACAAACCCAGCAAGCGCAGTCTGCGCTGCTCGCTTGACACGCAAAGCAGCGCTCGAGTCGCTTGTTGGCGCTCCTTCTCACTCTTCCACCGTGAAAAGAGTCGTCGTTTGAGTGCCATCTCGTGTCCACGTCGTTCGTCTCGCGTTGCCTCGGCAGCAGCTCGCCAGGACATCAAAACCTTCCGCTTCAC
The DNA here is from genome assembly GCA_019155715.1 of Phytophthora pseudosyringae. Classification (NCBI taxonomy): domain Eukaryota; phylum Oomycota; class Peronosporomycetes; order Peronosporales; family Peronosporaceae; genus Phytophthora; species Phytophthora pseudosyringae. The sequence continues at coordinate 22,045 of JAGDFM010000147.1, read as the reverse complement.
GTGCCTGGAACGGAGTCGGTCGACGTGGTGCAGCCGTTGTCTGCTTTGGAAAACCCGTCGCCAATGCCCCAAGCTTTCTCTCAAGCTCGTGCGACTGCAGCGTTGCGTTATCCATCGCGCTCGATCCGTTGAGCACTTGGCGGTCTCAGTAAACAGCCTCCAGCCTTGAATGCAGTGGAAAACCGTCTCCAGCACAGCCGCGCGCTGCTTGACGATGTTGCGCACGCGAACTGCCTTGAGCTTCTGCGCGTCCCGATGCCACGCGCTCAACAGCGTCTTCATCTGCCACCTCCACACTCTCTGCGCATAGTTCTTGAGAACGTTCACGTCCACGGAAATCCTCCGCAAGATGCAAAGCGGGAGAGCTCGAGGGCTCTCAGTAGCGGGGAACTCGATCTTCTCGGGCAAACACACGGTGACCCAGTGGGAAACCGCGTGGGCGCACCGGGTGACGAGCTGCTGCTTGGAAAGGTGGGCTTTGCTTGGATTCACTAGCTGCTTCACCGCTTGAGTTGCTCGCCACTGCTCGATCGACGTCGTGAGGACTTGGAGATGACGCTCACCTGCTGCGACGCGCTTGTTAGACTCCTTTCCAGTCGAAGCAAGAGCGTTCCCGTTGCTGTTCGTGTGCTGGATCGGTGAATCGAGGGACAGCATGTCGCCGAACCGATCTCGTTGACGCTGCGCCTTCGGGACGAAGCCAGAACTGGAAGCGGGCGACGCCCGACGCACAACATTTTCCTTCCTCTGTCGCCTTTGAACACTTGAGTCGGACTTGACAGCGTGCGAGTTGATCGTATTCGTCTGCTCCTCTGCTGCCACTCCATGTCGATGCGTACACAAGCGCTTAACTCTCGGTTGGCTGCCCACGTCGAAGCTCCAAACCTTCTTGCGCCAATCTCGTTCCGGGTCAATCGAGAGCGACAGCAGGTACCGGTGGTACACTGCGTCGTCCGGTGGGCCGATCCCATAGCGCTCGAAGACCGAGTAGGACGCCTGGATCAACTCAATGAGGGAAAGCGGCTCGGTCTCCTCGTCCGGAACCGATCGTCGCTTGGACGCTCGAGCTCGTTGAGCTGTCACGAAAATCTGCGTCAGCAGGTTGCAGACCATTTCTCGCCGTCGGGACGGATCCGTTGAGGGAGATTCATGATGAACACGGGAGCTTCGGGTGGGCGTCATTGGTTCTACCGAGTGAGAAAAGCTTCGGGAGAGCTTCCCCTCCGCCCTCCGTCCTGCAGTTTCTCGTCTGAGACCAAAGCGGCGATGGTCGTTTCAACAACGGTGTCGGATGGCGAACAACGATCCAAAGGAACGACAACAGCTATCACCCAAGGTCGGTTTGAGCCACCATACCAAGAAACACGAGGCTTAATCGTCTAAAGTTTTGATCAACACAATGTGGATACGACTTAGTAGGTTCTAGGGTTCACTTCACACCGCTCAATAGACGCTTTCGAGACGCCGAATTGGTCGCGCGCAGTAGTTTCGAGCGTAATTCCTGCTGTGAAGACGAGATGCCACACATCTCCAAGGTAAAAGTGGAGTTTGTACTCAGCGGCGTCTTCTGTACGAGCACAACCCAGACCCAGACCAACTATCCCTGTCAAGAACACGGCAAAGTGCGGACCTCACAACCGATGGTGTTGCGAACGAGATACCTTTTACCATCTCAACAAATAGTATTGACTCGGTCAACGGGGAATGATACAGCACTTGGAGGAAATGTATGTATTTCTCCACTCTGTATCATGTGACGGACAGATACACGACGCTCGAAAGGTTGATGTTGAGCACGGCCATCATCATGAACAGAACTCCGAGAAAAGTGCTGAGACTTTCGATCCGCTCGAAGTCGATGCCAGCCGCCATCTCCATCACGACGCACACGTAGTCAACCACGTTCTCCACCATAAACTGGAATGCGAGCATCGCCCCTTGATTGAACCGCCATCGCGCAACATCCTGCAGATTCATAGCGCTCTCCGTTTCTGTTACCTGTAGCGCTGGGTAAAGGGGATGCCCGACCCACCAGAAGACAATCGATTGAGAGCATCCGATCGAGATGTACTCGGCGTACATGTCGGCGGTCACCTCGGCTGTGTGGTACGATATAACTTGTCGTTTCCACAGCTCAAATTCCAACTTGAGTGACGTGGGAGAAGGTCCTCCTTCTCTTGATTGTGGAGCGGTAGCTGACAGGTCCAGCAGTTTCTGCTCCAGAGCGTTAGCACGGCGCCGAATCGTCCAAAGAACGAAAGCTGCCTTCCCAACTCGGAGACAAATCTCAGCTGCTGCCATCGCAACAGTCCCCGCTACCAGAAACGTATTCGTTTGCGTACCAAGCAGGACAATGCGCGTCTGCGTATCAATCAGCACGGTCGGAAGCCCCACGAGGACGCACATGGTGCGCACACTTCGGATCTGTTTCTTGAGAATGTAATGCCGAGCAGCCTCCTGAAGCGCGAGTTTTATGACAATCCCAAGTATCGTGAAGCCCATGATCACCATCGTTCCTCGGTTCAAGGCCCCGTACCAAGACACGAGGTGAACAAATGCCCCACAAAAGGCCACGAGGATCGCTTTCGGAAACTGCACCATGTACTCGCGCCAGAAGCTTGTCGACCGGTAGTTGGGGGGTCTGTGAGCTTTCCTGGCCGGCGGAGTCGCAGCTCGAGTTGCTGCCGAGTGTGCTGCTTGTCTCGACTCCGAATTGTCACTCACTTGATCATGGCCTAGGTAGGTCTCTTCGTAGTAGATTCGCCTTGCCACGATCGCGATGCCCGTCGTGAAGACGAGATTGAGCAAGTTTCCCAGGTAAAAGTGCAGTTTGTACCCGAAGTGCTCACACATGAGCGACGTGTGCTGAATGAGGAGACCAATAGCGACCATGCCTGCCAAGGAGACAGCAAAGTACGAACTCGTCCCTTTCACGAGCTTCTTGGCGCAAAACCAAAGACCGGGGGTGTAATCTGGGAATTTGAGGAACCGCTGGGTCATGAGAGACGGCAAATAGGCGGCCGTCATCTTGACAGAGTGCACGACCGCGGTCCACACCAACGTGGCCATGAGGAATTCAGGTCGTGACTGCTCCGTCGACGACTTGAGCGAGAAGATGTTGCCCGAGTAAAAGCAGCCGTTCGCAAGGCCTGCAGCCACGACGCAGCCGACAGCATTGCGGAGCATCAGGAGCTGCAGTTTGGCTGCTGGGCGCCATTGCAGTTGGAGGCGGAGCTGGGTGCTGTAGTGCTGTAGTTGCCTGTTTTCAGGCCGAGGGAGTAAGGCGATAGCTGACTTGGAAACGACGGCGTCTCTCACGGGTTGGTCTGACGTGACGGAAGTGAAGGAGAAGGACTCTCGGAGCGGAGCCACTCGAGGACTCGCCAGAATCGGGGCCTGCGATGCCATGTCGGACCCGGTGACACCTTGTCCAGATTAATGCCCTTCGCAACAAATAGTTTTTGTTGCAACTTGAACTCGAAATAGCTGCTTTCCATTCCATTCCCAACGCGATTTCGTGTAGTACTAGTAAACGACAGGTAACAAATAGATGGAGCTGTGTAAAACGCACCAACCTTTTGCACTTCGATCAGCCGAGATACACGCCACTGGAAACGTTGATGTTGATGACCGCCATCGTCATGAACAGAGCCCCCAGGAAGGTGCTGAGCCCCTCGATTCGGTCGAACTCAATGCCAGCCGCCATCTCCATCACGATGCACACGTAGTCGACGAAGACTTCGACAAAGAACTGGAACCCGAGCATGGCCACCTGATTGAACCGGAGCCTTGAGACGTCGAGCTCCGATAGCGAGCTAGCTCCATCAACATGCAGCACTGGATACAAGGGATGCCCGAGCCACCAGAACACGATCGACTGCGAGCAACCGATCGCGATGTACTCCGCGTACATGTCCGCGGTCACTTCTGCGGTGTGGTAGGAGATAATTTGTCTCCTCCAGAGCTCGAACTCCATCCTCACCGACGCAGACGAGGACGCAGACGAGGACAGCGATGAAGACGATGGATGGCGCAATTTCTCGTCTAGAGCTCGGGAGTGGCGGCGCGTGGTCCAAACAACGAAAGCAGCTTTTGCAGCTCGGAGACCCACTTCAGCGACAGCCAACGCGAACGTCCCGCTCACGAGAACCGTATTCGTTTGCGTGCCAAGCAGGACGATCCGAGATTGAGTGTCGATGAGCACGGTGGGGACGCCGACGAGGAGACACATGGTGCGCGTGCTGCGAATCTTTTTCCGGAGGACGTAGTGCCTCGCAGCCTCCTGCAGCGCGAGCTTGAGAACGACGCCGAAGACCGTAAAGGCCATCACGGAGGCCTGCTCCTGAATCTGCTGCCACCACGCCAGCACCGTGTGGACGTATCCTCCAGCCAGGACAATCAGAAGCGCATTGGGGACTTGGTTGAGATACTCGCGCGAGTAGCTTGGCGTGCGGTACTTTGGCGGCCGATGAGCTGTTGGTGGCCGCTGAGAACGATGTCGCGGAGCATTGCGAGCCGTCGAACGCTGAGACTCCGACAACCTGTTGCGCGCACAGCGTCGATCGCGCCCCTGATACGTTTCTTGGTAGTAAATCCGCCTCACTGACAGGATGAGGCCTGCCGTGAACGTGAGATTGTTCACCACCGCGAGGTAAAAGTGCACTCGGAACCGGAAGTACTCGTGCATGAGCGTCGTGTTCTGGACGAGCACCCCCACCGCGACCATCCCCGTGAGCGTCGCAGAGAACGCGACGCGGGACTCTTTCATGAGCTTCTTCGCGCAAAACCAGAAGCTCGGGCGCGTGTTCGGGCTCGCGATGAACTTCTGGGTCATCAACGACGGCACGTGCGCGAGCATCATGATGACAGCGTACGTGATGGCCATCCAGACGAGCATGGCCATCGTGAACTCGCGCAACGACTGGTCGACCGACGACTGGAACGAGAACGGGTTGCCAACGTAGAAGGCGCCGTTCGCCACCGCCGCACAGACGCAGCACACGATCGCGTTGCGCACCACGAGGAGCTGCAGCTTGAATGCGGGGGTCCACTGCAGCTGCAGCCGCAACTGGCTGCTCGTGTGCTTGAGCCTCTTGTCTTGTGGCTGCAGTATGACGAGATCAGCGACGGTCGGACTCGAGAGCGCCGAGTCTCGACGGGTTTGGCCGCCTGTGGACGTTCCGACGATGGGAGCCACTCGAGGATTCGCCAGAAACGAGAAGCGAGACGCCGCGACGCACGTGAGAGCGGGTCCTGCTGCGGGGTCCATTGCCGGTCGTCAAGTGACAACGACACCATACCTGTACCGTACCACTTCAACCGAAATAGTTGCCGTACTTAGTGCAGCAGTCGCGCCACACCAACATCCACACCAGCTAGACAGCACTGGGGATAACCGTCGTCGACCTTCGCAGCATAGCGAATCGCAGCATGCGGGACCGTCGCTCGCCATTGGTTGGTGCAGCTCCAGCCGTGCGCTGCGTTCGCCGCTTGCCTTCGTAAGTCGGCCCAGTACTTCTCCAAAAGCTCCAAAACAACAAGCGAAGATGGTGCGTCCGAGCGCAAGTGTCCCGTCATGACCCGGAGTCTAATTGTGTCCACCCGTTGTAACAGGCCGGCGACAAGAGCAACAATGTCATGCGTGACATCAAGGTGGACAAGCTGGTGATCAACTGCTGCGTCGGCGAGTCCGGCGACAAGCTCACGCGCGCCGCCCGCGTGCTCGAGCAGCTCACCGGCCAGAAGCCCGTGTACTCCAAGGGTAAGCTTTTCACCTAAAAGCAAAGAACCGCCTTAACGGGCTACTTACCCGGACGCCGCCCCTTGTGCCACAAGCGGGTGGCGTCTAATCAGCCAACGGCCTTTCCGGGTGTCGGAGCTCGCCTCCGGTTCATCCCCGATCGCGCTCGTCTCTTGAGTACCACGAGCTTCGCGACGAGGCTCCGCGCACTCTCGCTCGACACGCACACATCAACAATCTCGGAGGTTGGTGTCCAGTCCTTTCACCGTCTCAACGGACGGCGAAGGCGCGTGCTCGTAGTGGAAAAAAGTGCTGGATGACAGTCCTCGACAGAAGTGGGGGTAGTTAGTTGACTAGGAAGCAGCAGACAGAAGGTGCTGACTGTTGTTGCTGTTGTTGTCATTTTGTAGCCCGCTACACGGTCCGCACGTTCGGCATCCGTCGTAACGAGAAGATCTCGTGCCACGTGACCATCCGCGGCGAGCTCGCGCAGGAGATCCTGGACCGCGGCCTCAAGGTGAAGGAGTACGAGCTCCTCCGCAAGAACTTCTCGGAGACGGGCAACTTCGGCTTCGGCATCCAGGAGCACATCGATCTGGGCATCAAGTACGACCCGTCCACGGGCATCTACGGCATGGACTTCTTCGTGGTGCTCAAGCGCCCGGGCGCCCGTGTGGCCCGCCGCAAGATGCAGCAGTCGCGCGTCGGCCACCCGCACCGTCTGGCCAAGGACGACGCCATCAACTGGTTCCAGACCAAGTTCGAGGGCATCGTGCTGGACGCCCCCCGCCTCTAAGCTGCGTACCGTAGTTACGTTGCTGGCTGTAGGGATGCAGACCACCTTTGCTCTGTAATCGATGGCTGCTAATCCAAACTGGAGAGTTCTATACCCAACGTTGGCTGGTACTGTGTTCACTTTTTCGTGTTGCTAAGTGCTTAGCGAAGCGTTAGGTGCTATAGTTTCTGTAGTAAGCAACTTGTGCGATTGATTTTTTGCCTTACTGCATGGGCTCGTCTTCTTTGGGGTGCTTGCCGAGCCACTTGGCGACTCCATCGGCGTCTAGAAGGATGGAGTTGACGTTGATCAACTCGTCCACTGGCTGCGCCATCAGGGACAGGTACTTCTTGGCCATGAACACTGCCATATCCACCGACAGGTTCAGGTGGGAATCCACGAGGAACTGCGTGATCCACGGCGGCAGCTTGGTGCGCTTGTCCGCGCGGTTGTAACGCGAGTCAGCGAAGATAACGAGGCCGTAGTCAGTCTTGCTGCGAAGAACTCGACCGGCGCACTGGGCGGCTTGGCGTAGCGCGTCGAAAGTGAGGAAATCGCCCTCACGGATCTGGTGCGTGTAACGCAGGTACTCGAGGCGCGCGCGCAATGTGTTCGACAGCGTGTACTGGAACGGGATGCCGAACAGAATCACAGCACGCCCGTAGTGGCGATCGAAATCGATTCCTTCTGCCACCTTGCCACGAGCGACGGAAAAGAAAATGGCGCCTCGGCCACAGTCACAAGCCTTCTTGTAGTTATCCAACGCCAGAGTCGTCTCCACGATGTCCTTGGTCTCGATGAAAAGCAGCTTGCTCGAGAGCACACGCTTGAGCACTCCGAGTGAGTCCCACTGGCCGATGATCTTTTCCATGTAGAGGTATGACGGGAAGAAACACACCATGCCATCCGGCGTGCACGACGCCATCTCCAACAAAAGTGTGCCGTAATTGCGAACCACAGACAGATCGTCTCGCAGATCGAACTTGGTGCTCACAGGCATCTGGTCACTACCACGTGTGATCACCAACGGACAAATACTCGAGCGGTACACGGACATGGGCAGCGACTCGCGGATCACAGGGTTGAAATTCAGCAGTCGAGGGTATAAATCAATCGGAGACAGCGTTCCCGAGGTGATAATGACGCTGGAGAATCGTTCAAACACCGGTCGGATCGCCAGTGATGCATCCAAGCACGAAAGCTGCAGGACGGGATCGTGGACGCCCGACGCGCTGTCAAATGGCTCAATTATCAGCATGAAACCGTCCGCATAGGTTGCCACCAGAGTCGCAAAGTCTGCGACGTCCGTCAAAGAGTTATATTCCTCCAAGTTCGTAACTTCAAGCGTGCGGAGCAGCGAGTTAAGCCGCGTGTAGCAGAACTTCATCGGCTTGATCTCCATATTAATAGCCTGGTGAAGGTGGTGAAGGAATGCCTGCGGCGTCTCGGATTCCACCTGCCGCACTCGAATCCGCTGGCGCAAATACTCGATCAGCCGGCGCATGAACGCCACAAAGTGCTCGGCACGTCGAATGTTGCCCGGGATAGCTTCATCGAGCACGTCATCCGGCAGAACCGGGTTGGCAATCATAATGTCGTTGCTAGTGTCGATCGAGTTGTTCGTGGCCGGATCCGTGTAGGTCGGGGCCACCACCGCATTGCTGGACCTCAGTCCCTCCACCAGTCGTCGATACTCTGCGTCCAGCCTCGACCTGTCCGCCTGTTTCAGCTTATTCACCTGACTCGAGAGCGTGGTCAAGTTCCTGGACGCTCTGTCCAGCGAGCGTCGATCCAGGTCGACGCTCAGCGCTTCAATGCACACATTGTCGATATTATGGGCCTCGTCGAAGACCACGATACTCTCCTTCTCGAAGCTCCTGGACACCAATTGGCTCACCTTCGGGTCCAGCATGTACTGGTAGTTGTACACCACCACGTCTGCAAACGTGACCACATATCTCGTCAAGAAGTAGGGGCACCAGCCTTTCTTCGCGCCCAGCTCCTTCAGGTCATCCACCGAGTAGACTCCGGGCGGCAAGACCGTCTCGTCGCTCTTCCGGGCGTCGTAGTTTTCGTACAGCGAGCAGGTCTCGACCGCTCCCCCGGGGTGTTGATCGTCGTCTCCTGCCTGTGGCATGGGGGCGTCTCCACCTGCTGCAGCCTCGCGAGCCTTGGCCGCTCTGGCTCTCACCCAGGACGCCGTCATCTTCCTGCACTGGCCGTCCACGTCCTCGCCGTCAGCGTGGGCCATCACGCGCGGGTGCACGCACATGTTGCGTCGGGAGCTCAGACACACGGCCGTGACCTGCGCCTTGTCGCCGTAGTGCGACGCCCGGTACTGCACGAGCTTCTTGATCTCCTCCACGCACTTGGCCATCTCCGGGACCGTGCGCGTGCAGTAGACGAGCTTGCCGGCCGTCGGGTGCGCGTGCTTGTAGGCCAGCACCAGCGACAGCAGCGACACCGTCTTGCCCGTGCCCGTGGGCATCTCCAGCATGCAGTGGCCCTGCGCGTCCAGAGCGCGCTTCAGCTCGCGCATGTACTGCAGCTGCTCCGAGTACATGCGCTCGTAGGGGAAGAGCACCTCCAGCCCATCGATGTCCACCTTCATGGCTACCTAACTAACTAATTCGGAGGATTCACGACCCGAAAATGGTGTACGCAACATGATATGCACGTGCACCACATAGGGAACATGTAACGTACCCAACTAGTCGACAAGTAGGTTCGGAAGCGACGCGGGACTCGATGAGTCACGGGGCGATGCCGGTGTCGGACGCCGCAGCGCACGCCACGGACGAGGACAAGCCGCGCAAGAGCCACTCGGGTCCCCGCAAGCGCCGTCCCAAGAAGAAACCCGCTTCTCGCGCTTCAAACGCCCCTCAGACGCCCGAACGAGCCCCAAACGCGGCTGTATCAACTGCTGTCGATGACGCACAAGAGTCCGCGGGCCTCTGCGCCGCCGCCGCGCCCTTCACGCCGCTCTCGGACGTCAGCAGACAAGCCAAGAGCCTCGTGACGCCGGTGCTAGCGCCAGAGAGCGAGCAGCTCTTCCATCCGAGCTCTTCCACGCTCTTCAGACACGACAACCTCACCGCGGAGGAGCGAGCCGTTCTGAGAGGAGAAGAGGAGCAGCAGGCAGCAGAACGGGCCTATTGGACCCAGTGGGTCATTGAAGCGGCCGAGAAGGAGCGAGCGCGACGGCTCAACGTGCTCAAGCAATTGCAGAGCGAGGAGGAGGAGGAGATCCAGCGGAGACGACAGTGGGCTATTGCCACCATTGAGAAGGAACAGGAGGCCATGATGCGAGAGATGTTCCTAGACAATATGAAGAACACGCAGTGGTTTCAGTCCACGATCTCCAGGTTCTCGGAGGACTACGAAGTGGTGTGTCCCAATAGCTGGTTCGGATGCACGTTTAGCTGCATGCTGAAGGACCTGGAGTCGCATTTGGAACGGTGCGTGTATCGACAGGTGCCGGATACTCTGGACCAAGTAGTGGAGGACACGACGACGGACTTTTACTCGTACGACGTCGTGTGTCCGAACGCGGTGCTGGGGTGTAGGGAGATTTGTTCGCGAGAGAATCTCGCGGAGCATCTGGCGAACTGTCCTGTGAATGGGATTTCGAGGGAGAAAGAGTGGGAAGAGCGGCTGGAGTGGAGGCGCAACGTGATCCAAGCGACGGAGAAGGAGCGGGAGCGTAGGATTGACGAGGAACGTGCGGAAGGAGGCATGAACGGAGATGGCCTGTCGTTCGGCAATTTGCAGAGGCTCTACGAAGAGCAAACAGCCATGATGCAGGTCGTTCTGCACGACGAAATTGTCGACTTTTACAACCACCACCGACGGGAAGCCCGGGAGAAGCGCCCCTGGATGCAGAAGGCGATTGCTATGGTGAGTGAAGAGATCGACCTCCTTTGGAATCACTGCGTACAAGTGGAAGGGTATGGGTCCTTTGCTACGAGGCTACACGGGGAAGCAAGTGATGTGGACCTTGTAGTTTTCGGCGCGACAGAGGAGTTCAACTTCACCAGCCAGCAGTGCGTGGAAGCTCTAGCTGACCATTTTCGCGAGCTATCTGCATTTGTCGATGTGAGCGCGATCACACGTGCGTCAATTCCGCTCTTGAAAGTCGTGGTTTTGGTGACTATTGTCAACAAAGAGAAGACAGAGAGTGTTGGTTCTGAGCGTGGAGCTGGGGTTGAGTTGCGGATTCCATTTGATATTACATTCGACGAGCCACACGGCATTCATCACAACGGTGTGGCAAGTGTTACGTTGGTGCAAGGCCTTGCAAGCGCCTTCTACGGATTGCGGGAGCTGACTCTTGTACTGAAGCACTTTCTGGTGCAGCGCGGCCTGAATGATCCGTACGTTGGAGGTTTGTCATCGTACGGCTTGCTGCTGATGGTTGTGTACGTGCTGCAAGAGCAAGGGACTCTGATCTCGATGGTCGACGGACAGACGATCGTACATGACTCACTAGATGACGGTGATCTGGATGAATTAAAGCCGGCTGCTCCACCTGCATCTACTCGCTGGAATCCACGCTATGAGGCGCAGTGCCTAAAGGGAGAGCTTATCGCCAAAGAAATCGTTAAGCAGTGCTCAGCAAAGCAACAGCCGAAGAAGAACGACGAGACGGAGAAAAAGCACAGGAGGAAGGCAAAGCGGGCGGTGCTTCCTTCCTTTGTGACTGGATCGGAAGGGCACGAGACCAAGCCGTATCTTCTTGGGAAGCTGCTCATGGACTTCTTGCAGTTTTACGGGAATGACTTCAGACAGAACCTTGATCAAATCTCGGTTGTGTCCTGGGGTGAGCCTAGAATGCTGTCGATAGACACTGCACCGATTACACGATCAATGTCGCCGCCACCCTACGCAGTATCTCCTTCCACAGCCCATTCTTCTCCGACGATGGGCCGCTCCCGCTCCAACTCCCTATTGATGCTCGCGCCGCCACTTTCACGCGATGGATTGCTTGTCATCGAGGATCCGCTGCAGCCGGACAACAATGTGGGCAAATCGTGCTACCGTGTGAGCCAAGTGTTCCGTGACTTCTCCGACTTTTTGAGTTTCCTGACTGCGTTAATTGTGCGAGGAAGCGTCATGACAACTGGAAAGAAGTCGAAAGGGGATGGTACTTGTGCAGCAAATGGGAACAGCTCCCCACCCAGCTCAGCATCGTCAGCAACGCACGAACCAACTTGTCGGATTTTGAAGTCGGTGTTTGAGATGAAGACAAGAGAGAAACGCGCTAGCTTGGATTTCTCTTCGCCCCCGCATGAACAGACAACCACTACTCAGTCTGCTTCCTAAACAGCAGAGCGAAGACCGAAATCAGTACCGCCAGGAGTACGCGCTTACTGCTGCTGCTGCTGCTGCAGCTTCCAGCCGATGGTCTCGCCAGCCTTCAGGGGCACGACGACGCCGTTGTCAAACGGGTAGCTGTCAGGCACCTTCCACTCCTCCTTCTTCAAGACGGTCTCGCCCACAGTGTTGCGCTTCAGGCCGTAGAAGTCGGCGCCGTTCTCGCACGCAAAGGCACGGAGCAGGTCCAGCTTGCCAATCGACTCGAAAGCCTCTGCGTACAGCTCGAGCGCGGCGTGGGCCGAGTAAATGCCGGCGCAGCCGCACCCCGACTCCTTCCTGGAGGCCACGTGCGGGGCACTGTCCGTTCCCAAGAAGAACTTCTTGCTGCCGCTAGCAATGGCCTGCAGCAGCGCCTGGCGGTGGGTCTCCCGCTTGAGCACGGGCAGGCAGTACTTGTGCGGCCGCAGACCGCCCTGGAAGATGGCGTTACGGTTGTACAGCAGGTGCTGCGGGGTGATGGTGGCGGCGACGTTGGCGGGCGCATTGGCGACGAACTCGGCGGCCTCCTTGGTGGTGATGTGCTCCATTACGACCTTGAGCTGCGGACACTTGGCCACCAGCGGCTTGATCACCTGCTCCACGAAGGTGGCCTCGCGGTCGAAGAGATCCACCGACGGGTCGGTCACCTCCCCGTGCACGAGCAGCGGCATGCCGACCTCGGCCATGGCCTCGAGCGCCGGATACACGTTGTCGATCTTGGTGACGCCCGAGTCCGAGTTGGTCGTGGCTCCAGCTGCACGTCAACCAACCAACCAACCGTCAGTACAGTTCTGCTCTCTCTCTCTCTCTCTCTCTTCACCCACGCGCGTACGTACCAGGGTAGAGCTTGACGGCGAAGATCTTGTGCGTGGCGGCGGCGCGGCGGATCTCGTCGGGCGTCGTGCCGTCCGTCATGTAGAGCGTCATTAAGGGCTCGAAGCCGTTGGGGCTGCTGGGACCCGCGCGCTTGTGCTCGGGCACGTGCGCCAGGACGCGCTCGCGGTAGGCCAGCGCCTGCTCCGTGGTGGTCACGGGCGGCACCAGGTTGGGCATCACGATGCAGCGCGCGAACTGAGACGCCACGTGGGCCACCGTGCGGCTCAGCGCGGCGTCACCGTCGCGCAGGTGGTGGTGCAGGTCGTCGGGGCGGGCGCCGACCCACTTGAGCTCGGCGGGGGAGGCCATTGGGGCGGCGGCGCGTAGCGAGGCGGCGAGGCGGGAAGACGCGGGAGCGCGAGCTGCGGTTGTGACGGATCTGCTGGCCGTGGCCAACCACATGAGACTAAAAAAAAACACACGAGCGGACGGAGTGGACGCCGTGTGGACCACATCACGGAGCCCGGGAGGAGCTGCATGGTCGAAGAGGGGACGCTGCGCGTTCGGGCGAAGTGCTACGACGCACGCGATGCCGACTTGTGGGTGCGGGACATGCGAATCGATGAGACTTGATGGTGGTCACCACCAGCAAGGCTTCCAGACGCCATGACATTGAAGGCAGTACACTCAGTGCGCTACTTACTATGGGGGCCACACAACGTCGCGCACCGAAATGGTGTGTAGGATGTGTACAATGCCAAAGTTAATTAATTTACCCGGGTAAAGGGTCCACAAAGGGTCCTTGTTGCTAGCATTGCAGACTGTCGAGCCTCGGCGACGCCAGGCACGCGTACTCGGGGCTGGGCAGCCTTGTGAGCGACTTCTTGCCGCCCACGCGGGGCGTGAGCTCGACGCAGACCGAGATCTGGCCCTGGTCGCCGTCGTGCGCGTCCCAGCCGTCCTGCAGCGGGTGCGTTCTCGGGTCGTACACTCGGTACAGACACAGCGTGAACGTGTTGGCCGAGACGAAGAGCACGTTGATGACGATGATGAACCAGTTGGTGATGAGCACGCCGTACACGAGCCAGATCGAGTTGTTCACCAGCCCGGCCACGACCATGTGCACGTTGATGAACACGGCGGACTTGTGCTTGAGCACCTGGAACAGCTTCTCCATGGGCGCGCCGTACAAGCAGATGCCGGCGCAGTCGGCGAGGACTCCGACGATCGTACCGACGCTCGTTCTGGACTGGCCCGTGTAGCCCAGACCACCGACAACGGCGTAGATTGTGACGAGGACGAGAACGGAGAGGAAAACCGCGAGAGTGCGGGCCACGTAACCTTTGTCGGAGCAGTAGTAGGCGTAGACGCACAGGAACACGACGGCGCAGCACTCGCCGTACAGGAAGCACGCGAAGACGGGGAACCACATCTTCTCGATGTAGCCGTACATCATCCTGCATGGACAATGAATGACACAAAAAGCGTTGAGCCAACTTTTGATTCAGGTGAACGTTTGGTCTCAGAAAGACGGACGTACCAGACGTGTGAGTTGGCGAGTAGAGCTGCGAGGGGGAAGACAGAAGCGACACCGACGTGCTTCTGCTTGTGGATGTGGTACATGAGCAGCGACGGACTGGAGACCATGCAGATCGTCGCCAGGCCGGCGAGGACGCGGAATACCATGACAGCGGTGCTGGACATGGTGGAGTGTGTTAATTCTTTTGGAAAGGCGAAGACGACGAAGCTGGAATTGGTGACCACTTCGGACGTGAACGGCCAAATGAAGAATGAAAGGAGACCAGAGAGACTGGGAGGGAGGTAAGACAGCGAGCTGTGTCGGGGTAAAACGCTAGGTGAAGGCCACGCGCAGGCGTGGCAAGCGTCCTTGTCTCACAAAGTCAGCGAGATCGTCGGAACTATCCTGTGGTCGTGCAGGGTGGCGGCATGGTCTCTGCACGTCGTCATCCAAGCACAGCGATCACACTCCGGCGGTCGTCGTCATCCCAAGACACACAAGGCTGCCTGTTTGTGAGCCAGGGCCAAAACTGACTGGCCCACACTGTGCTACATGTATTCGCCTTTAGTAAGGGGTTAACAAGGATGGGTTGCCACGATGAAGAACGCTTGATAGGACGCATGGTACGACGCATATTCATCATGATTACGTCTGTAAACGAAGAGCGTTAACCTTCACCACCACAGGACATTCACTTTGGTGCGTTCCTCAGCTTCACCGAGATAACCCCCAACGAGGACGGCAAACAAAGAGCAAAAAGAGCTGCGCCCGAAGAATTGCTGAAGACCGCTGAATCAGCCTTTATCCAAGAATCGGACTCACTTTCATATTGACCATCGTAGTCAAATATCAAACCAACGGACATGTGCTCGAATGTCACCACCACTTGCCCGCCATCGCTGCAGCAGCTCTCAAAGCTGACCGTATTGCCGACGCGGTCTTCCGAATTATCGGCTTCGCTCGCATTCCTGCAGACGATCGACCACGTCGAGATCAAGGACGCGACGGAGCGCGACGGCGTCGTGTACTACCACATGGACGTGTTCCTCACGCACAGCACTTCGCATATCCCGACGATCAAATCGACCGCAGTCTCCGATCGGCCAGACTACCAGCTTGAGCGGCGCTTTAGTGCGTTTGCCAACCTGCGCTACGAGGTCTGGATGTACGTGCAACGACAGCACGAGGACGGGCACAGGTGCAAGTATTGCGGTGCCTTCATGAGCTACATCGTGCACTCAATGTCGCAGCCGCGGGCGTTGGTCAAGCTAGCCACAGGTGTCAACACGCGCAAGAAATTGCTAGCGGCGTTCTGCAACGCCTTCGTCGAGAAGACGTTAGGCCACAAGACCGATCTCCGGCAGCGAGACACCGTGTGCACCGGGTACCAGACCATCCCACGCGTGGTGGAGGACTTCTTCCGACAGGATTGACTAGTTGATCGTAGTGTGCTTGCAAGAAAAACAGTTTATTCCATTCTCTGTATTGGGGGTTCGCTCTTCCATGACTTTCACTCGTTCGACTCTCCAAAGCCACTTAAATGTCGAGCAGCAGACGCTCCGGGTTCTCAATCTTGTCAGCAATGGCCTTGAGGCACGTGACGCCCTCGCGGCCGTCGACGAGGCGGTGGTCGTACGTGAGCGCGAGGTACATCATGGGGCGCGCGACCACCTCGCCGTCCACGACGACAGGGCGCATCTTGGTGCCGTGCATGCCGAGGATACCCGACTGCGGCAGGTTAATGATAGGCGTCCCCATGAGCGAGCCGAAGACGCCGCCGTTCGAGATCGTGAAGTTGCCGCCGGTCATCTCCTCCAGCGTCAGCTTGCCGTCACGCGCGCGGGCCGCGAGCTCGGCCAGTCCCTTCTCCACGTCAGCGAAGCTCATGGACTCCGTGTTCTTCAGCACGGGCGTCACGAGGCCCTTGGGGGTCGACACAGCCACGCTCATGTCCACGTAGTCGCGGTAGACGATCTCCTGGTGCTCGTCGTCGATCATGGCGTTGACGCCGGGCACCTCCAGCAGCGCCGAGGCGCTGGCCTTGACGAAGGCCGACATGAAGCCCAGCTTAACGCCGTGCTTGGCCTCGAACGCTTCCTTGTACTGCTTGCGCAGACCCATGAGCTTCGACATGTCCACCTCCTGGAAGGTCGTGAGGCTGGCCGCCGTGTTCTGCGACTCTTTCAGGCGCTCGGCCGTGCGCAGCCGCATGCGGCTCATCTTCTCGCGGCGAGACGCACGCTCGGGCGTGGCCAGCAGCGGGTTGGCACCAGCGACAGCAGGCTCGGGGGTGGCAGCGGGCGTCGGAGCGGCGGGAGTAGGAGCCGGGATCGATGCCGGAGCCGACGGGGCAGGCGTCGAGGCGGCAGCGGGGGCCTCCCCGCCGATCACCATGGAGAAGAGCGGCACGCCGATCTCCACCGTCTGGTCCACGTCGGCCAGCGTGCTCGTGATGGTGCCGGCCTTGGGGGCGCGCACGTCCACGCTCACCTTGTCCGTCTCGAGCACGACGACGACCTCGTCCTCGGCCACGAAGTCTCCGGCCTTCTTGATCCACTCCACGACGGTCCCCTCCGAGATGGAGTCGCCCATGGACGGCACAGCCACGGTCGTCTCCTCGCCCGCCGGGGCGGCAGAAGCAGCCGGCGCGGCCTCTGTCTTGGCCTCCTGCTTCGTCTCAGCGCCCGCCGCGCCCTTGACGACCTGGAAGAGCGGCGCGCCCACGAGCACGTTGTCGTCGATGGCCGCCAGCTGCTGCCCCATGGCGCCGGCGAAGGGCGCGCGCACGTCGACGCTCACCTTGTCCGTCTCGAGCACGACGACGACCTCGTCCTCGGCCACGGCGTCTCCCGGCTGCTTCAGCCACTCCACGACGGTTCCCTCCGAGATGGAGTCGCCCATGGACGGCACGGGCACATCCGTCGCCGCACCGGCGCTCGAGAACGCACGGATCTGCAGCGCCGTCGCGGCGTTCAGGCACTGCGCACGTGCGGGCATAGCGCACGCGCTGCGCAGCTTCATCGCGCCGGACTTGGACGAGCGCGCGGCCAAGACGCCGGCGCTGCCGCTGAGCGACGTGAGGGAGCGACGCGCGGCGCCGTTGGCACGCGCGGCGGTGCGGAGCAGGACGCGTCCGGAGCCGTGCATTGTTGCAGCCTTATTATTGATCTGAGCCTCTCGCTACCGGCGGTGCTGATTGGAGAATGGAGGGTGATGGAGTCGCTGGAAGGAGCGTAGTGTGGTGCACACCATCTAGGCGCGACGAGTGCGACTCCACTTGCGCTTTGTATGGATTGACGAGTTTGCTGCTGCAGAGCAGGATGCAGCAGGTAAACCCGGGATTGGATGAACGCGGCAGCATCGAGGCCGAGTACACTGCCCATAAGTATGGGGAAACTGCAACTACGACGCCGCGAAACAGCTGGTCAGGTTTAACACCGCGATGACGCGTCTCACGTGGAACTTCAGTTTTTGCTTCAGCTTGCGGTCTCCGCTCTCGCGTTGGCGTGTTGCTTGGCACGATTATGGAGGTGGCTTGTCGGATCGACCGGCAAACTGGTTGCTATAAAAGTCTGTTGTTAATGCAGTTCATTGCTGAGGGCCTACTTCGGCAACGCGTATCTGTGTTGTGAATGTCTGGCGGGCATACAGTAACACGATACAGTAAGTTGTTCAAATCTGCTCAATCTGGATCATCTCGGTGGCGAACTTCACAACAAACCGAAGCGGATGGCTTTGTTCAAGAAGTCGGACGTCCGGAATACTGCCGTTGTGCAGCTCGCTACAAAGTACAAGTGCGCAAGCTGGAGTCCGGCAGGGTGCTGTCCGTGGCCAGCGGCTCCGAGGTTGGTCTCCACAGGAAATCGACGACGAAGGCGAGCAAGCGGCGACTGGCATCGTGATGGCCTTCCTCAGCGACCGCATCCTGCTGGTCGTGCGACTACTGAACTTGAGCCAGCTGGCCGACTTTTTCTCGCTCCCGGTCATGGGCGGCTTCGTCTCGGCCGGCGGCCTCTTGATCATGCTCTCGCAGGTCTCCAATGCTCTGGCCATCAAGTTACCCGTCACATACGGTCTACCAGACCTTCAAGCACATCAGCAGTACCAACGTGACGGTCTTCGCAGTCGCCGCCAACTCGATCGTCTGCCTGTTCGCAGGCAAGCTCATCAAGAAAAACTACTTCCTGTCGCCCATGCTCATGCAGCTCTTCGAGTCGCCCTTGAAGGAAGAGGAGAAGGCCTCCATGCAAACCAATGGTACCCCTGCTCACACTATCCACAGCCACGGCTTCTCGTTCTCGAAAGAACAGTAACCGAGCATAGAGAACGCCTATGCTCGCAACTCGGCAGCGGGCAGAGTCTCGGACGCTGGTGACAAGCGACCAAGGACAGGCCCAGACGTGTGCTGGTTGCTACCTTCCTCGCCCGCACAATGTGCGACCCCAGTTCGCTGGTCGTCTGCATTTTCGGTGGTATTGTCGGATGCATGCTGAGATCATCGCACCTGAATCTCACGAGTGGCCCGCCATGAATCTGCTTAACGCCCACACTCAGTTGGCGTCAATCATCATTGTGATCGGTTGGCCGATGGTGAAGTTCGAGGAGGTCAAGTGGCTCTACCATGTCAAGCGCGACGAGTTCTGCGTCTGGACCCTTTCGTTCACCCTCACGCTCTGCTGGACGGTTTGATCGCGCCCATTGCCTGGCCCTGATGCGGAAGACCAAGGTGTCGCCGGTGGCCTCCTTGGGTGAACTGATCAACCGCAGATTTTTGTGTGTAGATCGCGAGCTTTCCCCTGAGGCGCACGGCCTGCACGACGTCATTGTTGTCCGAGCGGACAGCAACTCGCTCTATCCTACTTTGCCAACTGCGACCACCATGCGCGGAGCCTGAGTGGACGCGCGTCACATTGACGACAACCCAGGTATTGTCGGACACGCAGGAGAAGCTGCTAGAGCGCAAGGTGCGCTTCGGCATGCGACGCCAATATGTAGGTGTATGTATGACTTGATGTCCGCTACGAACGCCACCAAGCGCATCCACCAAGCGCATCGCACCTGCCGACGACGGACAAGACTGTCTAAGCTGCGAAGAAATGCAACCGCGGCCTCATCCAGCAGGACGACACATTTATATTGAGTGCTCCAAGCGTGAACACCCTTCCCATTTCTCTTATCAACC
Source organism: Phytophthora pseudosyringae (assembly GCA_019155715.1). NCBI lineage: Eukaryota > Oomycota > Peronosporomycetes > Peronosporales > Peronosporaceae > Phytophthora > Phytophthora pseudosyringae. Next base: position 2,658 of record JAGDFM010000147.1, on the reverse strand, counting down.
GTGTGACTGTAGCAGTTAGATAGTACATGCATATTGAAGACACGGCGTGGTTTGGTAAATATTGAGCAAAGTTAACGGTTGTCTCTGCGCAGCCAGCGGCTTCCAGGTCTTCTTCAGCTACGACAGCGGGATGCATGATGAGCATGCAACTTTCACAAATGAAATCCAAACAGTGGTCGCTTCTATCTACAGGCACTTCCGAGTGCTTGCACCAAGCGATTCGGATGACTCTCCTCCTTCGGACGATTGCCTCAGTACAGGAGTCGCCTTTCATGCGTGAGGACTGCAGGCTCTCGCAACATCACGTCAAGTCCAGACATGTTGGTCAGCGAGGTGGAAGGCTGTCGTCGCAGATGGCTTTGAATCACTTGTCCAGCGACGACTGCATCCTGCCGAACAAGTTGGGAATGCACGATCGCAGCCGTAAAGCGACATACTCCGCACACTACGCAATGCTTTTCATGCAGACAACAAGCACCATCTCAAACGATCGCAAATATTGTGGACTCTGATCAAGTACAGTAAGTATCTGTCTGCCTGTCTGTCTGTAGCGCCGATAGGCGTAGTGCTCACGGTTTGCCAGAAGTTTGCGTGAGGCACATCGTGTTCATGGGGACCGGCTTATTATAGACTTATGGCGTGCAGGCTCAGTATTTTTTTTTCAAGCTCGCGAGTCGAAAATCCAGGTTCACACTTTGGGGTAAATGATGCGGCGTGTTGTGGCTCAGCGTGGTTAATGTTTGTGAAGCCCAGAAGTTTGGGTGCGACAGCAATGCTTATCATTGAAGTGGCCTGCATCATGCGCTGTGCAGGGAGGTTGAAGTAAAGAGGACGGCTACGACGTAGCATGGCACAAGCGCTGCCGTAAAATTCGAGCCGTGGCAATTGAAACGCTGCCGCTCAGCGCGCCGCTCACCACTGGCTGCACGCTACATCGAACTGTCACCTGTTTTGGGGTGGGGCTCGAGTGAAACGTTGCTGTGAGGAAGATGCCGCGCGTTTGTCGAGAAGAGGATACCCTCGGGACATGTCACGCGGGGATATGCAGATCGAGCTTTGCTTTGCTCAGTCCGCTCCCGTCCGTCGCCGTCGGCGGAGGGTTTTTGATGGGCGTCGCAGGCGTGCCGGCACTGCCTGTCATGCACCCAGAAGTGCTGAAGATCCGCTCGATTGATTCCTCTCTTGAATCCTGAGAGGAATCGAGCGGGGTCCTGGCTGTTGAAGCCGATCAAAGCCGCCCGTAACGGCCCGTCAATAGGATCGTGGTCATGCTAGCTAGTCGCCGCCGCCCTCTCACCGCTCGTCCGTTTCTGCCTGGAGGGGCGGGTTGCATGGGGCAGCAACAAACCTTGATGGGCATCTTCCAACCGCTTGCCGTAACGGCCCCAAAGCCGGCGGCAAATGATAAGCTTTTTGGTGGTTGCTTGTCAAGGCCGCGGCCGCCCACAGCGAGCCCCAGCGCGGGTGGAAAGATTTCCGTCTCTTCGCGGTGTCGTGCGCTGACTCGCACAGCTTTGGCAAAGCGCATTGCGCGGCTCTCGCTGAGAAACGAGCTCGCACGCCGGTTTGAAAGGCACGTTGTGGCAGGTTTCGCCCAGCCGATTTCTGATGACCATCAGCCGAGAAATTAAGGGTCTGAATGGCCAGTCAATTAAGCGGGCTCAAGTCTATCAAGGGGGCTCAGTGACTCGGAGATCCTATATAGGGGTTCTACCGGCCGTTACGAATAAAAAAAGGCCAGGTTTTCAGCTTCTCTTTCAGGCTTCTTGTCGCGGCATCGCCAAGAGACGTGCAGATCGGCCCAGGTGGTCGCCTCGCCTTTCAGACGCGCTGAGCTGGCGTCAGGAGAGAAACCGACAGCTCGTGGCGCGCGAGGGCCTAAGCCGCCGCCTTTCACTTTGCAATCCGCAGCGCCAGCACGAGAACGTCACTGAGAGCGAAGCCCATCAAGCCGCGCATCCATTTCAAATTATCTGAAAGGAGAAAAAGTATCCACGACCGCACGACCGGCTCGCTCCTGCAGGTCATCCCTCCCCGTTGAACCCAGCGCCTGCAAGAAGCCGGCCGCAAGGAGAGGCGACATCTGCGCCCACCTGTCCCGCATTTCAACGCCGCGTCGCACGCTGCGCGCTGATTGGCTCGCGCCACTTCTGCGTGTCGTCAATAGGCCAAACAGCCCATACAAAAAGGCAACTTGCCGCTGACCCAGTCCCGAAGTTGCCGCGTCACCCGCAAGCGGAGCCGCAGTAAAGATCCACCACCGCCACGCTGCAATGGAGCCGCCGAGCCACGCGCGCCTCGTGGCCATGCGCCTGCTGACCGCCTCCAACACGCCCGAGAAGCAGCAGCTCGCGGCCAAGAAGTCGGCCCAGCTGTGTCTGTCCCCCACGGACCCGAGCGAGGACGCGGCCATGGCGCTGGCCATGGCCTCGCCCGTGCTGACCGGCAAGTCGGCCCCCGTGACGTCGCCCAACCCGGCCAAAAACCCGCTGCCGGGCCTGCAGTTCGCCATCTCGGCGCAGCGCGCCCCCAGCCGCGAGCTGCGCCTGCCGTCGTTCTCCAGCGCCTCATACGAGCTGGAGAGCGCCACGCCCGCCGCCAGCAGCGCGGACGAGGAGGAAGCGGAGCAACCGCCCGCGGAGACGACCACGGCCGCTC
>JAGDFM010000146.1:31944-88398 GCA_019155715.1 Phytophthora pseudosyringae | reverse complement strand
ACGTCTACACGTACGCGAACGAATTCGCGGCGACGTGTGCTTCGCTGTCGTCGTCGGCGTAAGTCTTGGCGAGCGAGTGAGTGTCGTTGTACTCAAGACTTGACGCGCTACGGTTTTAACTAGCGCTCCGGTAGCCTTACGGACGGTACTTATTGAAAGCCTCGCTCGCATTGCTACGAAAACAAGCTTATGAATAAATTCTTTTTGCGACTTTACTCGTTAGCGTTGACGAAAAAGCTGCAAGCTTAGTGGTTACTTCAGTATCAAACAATGAGCGTTGAGAGTCGAACACAGCCTCGATCTGCCTACGCCTTCAAAAGCTCGGGTTTCCATCGCGCATTAACGTAGCGAGCCAATGTGGGGCCGACCACCGCCATTATCCTCGTAACTAACATCAGTTTTGCGCAGCACGGTGGGCTATAGGCGACGACAAACCTTGGGCGGTGGGGCAGAAGCGGAAACTACTCCATGAGATGGGGCCCTTCGGCGTGGAGTCAGCTTCACTGGTAGTAAGTCAACCAACGTCAAGTGTACGTGATGGTGCTCTATAGCGAGGCGAGGAAATGGGATCAACGCTATCAAAACATCGACTCGTGGGGACGCTGCTGGTAGTTTTCTGTTGGCAAGCACATTCCGCCCAGAGACGCCGGCAGATCGAATCACGCCACACAACGCAGACCTGTGTTGGACCAAGAGTTTGAAGCATCAAATGAATGATCGATCGAGTCAAACCTTGCACACCTTCCAGATTCGACATCGTCGTCAGTAGTGAGGGCTCTGCAGCCCCATCCAGACCTCTCGCCCTCTCCATTTTATTACTCGTACAACAGGCTTCCTCCATCCGTCTGGCCTCTAGAGAGCTCCCAGGCCGACACCTTCGAAGCCGCCGCTCGTGATCTCCATGGCCTCCGCCGCCGCCGACTCGTCGTACGCCTTGAGAATGGCCGACGACGCGCCCTTGGGCTTCTGCTTCTTGAGCTTCGGCGACTTGGCCGGTCGCGCCACGTTCTGCCAGCAGCAGCAAATAATAATAATAATAACAATTAGTCTCCCCCCCCCCAATATTTAAGAAAATAATGGCATCTTAGGATATCTACTACGTACACTGTTGACGCCCAGCTTCTTGCACAGCGCCTCGGCCTCCGCCCACTTGAGCACGCCGTATTCGAGGCACCACTTCTGCGCCATGCGGCTGTCCGGCCGCTGCTGGAGCAGGCTCTCGTAGAAGACGCGGTCCGCGAAGCCCTGCAGGAGCAAAATAGCGGGATTTTGTAGGAAAGAGAACGTAAGCTTCTAGTTAACTAGAATATCGTAGCGAGCGCGGCATATATGGGCTGGTAGAGCGCGCAGACGTACGGGCGATGGCGTCGGGTGCTTCTGGCCGGGCTTGCGGTTGGCTTCCTGCTCCTTGGACCACTCCTCCTCTTCGATCATCTTGGGCGCGGCTAAGGAAATGTGTTTGGACTGCGGCTGCTTGAAACTTTCCCATGGAAAGTAAGTGACTGGCAATTTGTGTGGTGTACATAGTCTAGGTAGTGGTATTTCGAAGTATTTCGTTAGTGTATTGTAATTGCAAAAGAGACTTTCTTACACTCCGAATTCTCCGCTCCGCTACGGCTTCACAGATCACGAAGTACCGGCAGACAGCGACGAACGAAGTTCATTTGTGCGCGAGACAAATACCGACGCTCAAGGTGTTTTTTACATGTCGCCATGTAGTACACAGGAGAGTGGGAAGCAGGCGACAAACCCCATGGTCATTCACATGGTGAGTTGAGTATCAAACTCGTTGATAGCGGTCGATGATATCGCTGTACAGAGGTAGCTGAACGCGCATTCATCACCAGGCTTAATGGCCGCTCTGTTTGAGCGCTGCAGCGACTCCTTCGAGTTTTACTATCAGCAAACCGTCGACGCCCTCGAGCTCTTCCTGTCGCAAGGTCCACCTCAATCGACGAGCAACTCTGACCAGCCTCTCTTCTCATCGACTAGTTCGGGTCGGTCAAGCGCTTGCCTTTCCAAGGGCGTCGGAGACGGATACCGTACTAATACAGCAGGGTGGACTTTCGTGATGTCGTGGGCGGAAGAAGAGGATCCTCTTTTCAAGACCCTCTTGTTCGGAGAGAATGGTTGCCACAGGCCATCACGTGGATAACCCCGAGGGTGAAATCAAGGGCTGCCGTCGCATGCTGTCTGGTGCCTGCTTCTTGCTGCTGTTTAGCTGGTTTGCTTCTCATAGGACAAAGACCAAGACGCAGTACGTTTGGTCAGGCAGTTGTGGACGGGTGCATGAGGTCACGAGAGCTGGCTTCGACGGTGTCGGAACTGGTGCGAGCAATCAATTGTGAAAGACGGCTGTGAGAGCGCTCGTTGGAGTCATGGCGTGCCTCATTCCCTGGCGATGATTCGAGCCTGTGCGGGGTCAAGAGCGTCTGACCAACGTGTCATGATGCCATTGTCACGTCGTGCGGCGGGAACAACCGAGCATCGTGGGTATGGCGGCTTTCGTGTAGGACTAAGTCTGTGGTGGTGGCAGCAACTTGCAGAGCGAATGGAGTTTGGACTAACGCGGGAGCCACACGCCATGGCATGGTGTGCGTGGGAATTTTCTGCCGGGCGTCCATGCCGACGATCGTGAGCGGATAACCGCACCGCGGTGTACCATTGAGCGCCGGCTTGATGGCCGCGTGTCCGGTCACGGCAAGTGCGCCTACGTGACCGCCAAGGAAGTGTTGATGGTCGAGTTGAGGAACTCGTTTAACTTCAACATGGCTCAATGTTTCAGAAGGTCCTTCGCCGATAGTAGCCCTAATTAAGTCGTGGCCGATGTCAAGTTCTTACGAACGCAGAACCGAACCGGAACCGAACCGCGTGCAGGAGCAGTTATCTACATGTAGTAACACGTAGCGGCGGAGACGTTATCCAGCCAGCACAGCATCGGATGACGTATGCGCATCGGATGGAGGGCATTGTCTTGGTCGTTAGCTAGAACTAACTGACTGTAATGAAATCCCCATCCCAGACACGTAAGTGGCCTCCAGCATCAGCATCCCAATTCCGCCTAGTATGCTTGTCAGTTGCCAAGTTAGTCCAGCCGGTCATCCCCCGGCTCTGAGCGTGTGGCGGCTACTACAAATTCGATTTCGCCCGCCACTTGAGGCAAGTAGGCACTCTGCATATAGTCTCCACCCCGGTGGTCCTACTATCACATATCGTGAAGCCACTTGCACGCATAGAGCCCATCGCAGCAGACCCACGAACATTGCGACTTGCATCTCTCATGGCTATCAATGACGGCGGTGCAAATGCCGGCAGCACGCATCTCTCATGGCCCCGGCTCGTTTCGCGTCGTAATAGCACGGGCAACAGCGCATACGAATCAGCTTTGCAGCTGGTCGACCATCGGATCCCCAGTTATATCCCCCTTGCTGCGCGGCGGCGATCAAACGCTTGCGCTCAAAGCGGACCTCGAATCGCTAGCGTGGGGACAGGCCTTCCTGCTAGTCGCCACCCAAGGCTCGTCTTCAAGTGCCCTTTGCGTAGTCGGGAATTACCGCAACTGGCTACATCCACGTTCAGCGCGAAAATACATTGGTCGATTGGGCGGCGACTTGTCCTGCTCGGCAGACCCCTTCCCCAACGTAAACTAGACCGCTTCCGGTCGGTTAAACGAGCGGCATCATTTCAGTGCGACGACATGGCGGCCGCGCTTGCGCGCGAGTTCTGTCGAAAAACGGGGGCGATGCCAAAACCGTCGCGTGTGTCACCTTCGGCACAGCGTGCAGGACAAACCAGCAGCGTGGCGCTGGAAACCCTTCAGCGCAGTTCTTCTTCTTCCACCGGGTCTTTCCCCCAACGCATGTCGCCACCGTTCTTAGCCCCTCCACGAAATCCGGCCAAGTGGCCTACACCGTCACTATCGAATTTGCCGTGGCAGATCACAACCAAGACAACGCCCAGCCTAACAGCAACTCACGTTGTCTGGTAGTTCAGCTCTCGGTCGTCACGTGATCATCGAGCGTACACCCACTCGATCACAGCACCGAGTCCGCCGCCAACACCGGTAATCGCCACATCATGGCCAGCCCGTTACCTTCCGTGCACAGCATCGCACCACCACAACCAGCAGCATTCGCGGCCTTGCCAGGCATGTCACGCCACAAGAGCTTGCTCGCAGCATCCTACGCGTCATACGTCGTTCGCGTCCACACAAGGCACGGAATCAAAACCCTGTCCTTTGATGTACTCGCTGAGCTCTTCACATTCACGGCCAAAAAAGCAGCCGAAGACCTCGGGATCAGCAGCCGCACGCTCATCCGTGTGTGCCGTTCGCTGGGGATCCGACGCTGGCCGTACCTCGGCTTCCGAAGTGAGAAGAATGTCGAGCGTATCCGTCAGGAGGCCATGGAGAACCTACGGCGCAAGCTCGAGAAGGAAAGCGAATCGTTGCCCACAGCAGTACTCCACCCCAACGCTCCCAGCCTTCGCGGTGCTAGTGCCAAACGTCTCCTACAAGTGAAGATGCCGCAGCTAGGCCTACCGTCATTGCAGGGACCAATGCCATCCAAGGTGTCGGTTGTGCGTACAAGCTCCTGGTGCTCTTCCCCAACGCTCTCCAACGCCACCACGACTGTTTCCGTCTCCGACGACGACGAACGCATGTCCGAGTCCGATGAAAGCGACTTCATGGCCAATGTGCCCATGGCTGCGCAACCCACAGTATCCTTCCCTGCTCCGTACTCTCCAGCAGCACCTTTGTTGACCCCACCGCCCACGGTGCACGGCTTCAACCTCGATCTGCAGCGTGTCAGCCCCGGCAAGGAGGCAAGCGTCGCCTTCTCGACCAGGAGCCCGTGTTTCAAAAGTAACTCCTGGACAGCGCCAAGAATCTCCATGCAGGCTACCGCTCCGAGCAGGCCGGCGTCGTCACCCATTCCGTCGCTGAACCTACTCGTTGACGCCTCCATCCTTACCAGCTTCAAAAACGACAGGCCACTATCGCCTGTCACCCAAGGGGGCAGAGCTTACCAGCCTCAACAGGTGCCCACTCAGCCTCGCACCATGTCGATGCAGGACATTCTGAGGTTGCGCTGAACTCCATGCCATGTCCACATACCCGTTCGTAGTTTGTCTGGTACAGTTAAACGATAAACATCGAAACATAAATTACGGTCCGCCCACCCGACGAATTGATTCGAGTGCACTGCCCCCACACCGTTCTACGAATACGCCCGACTGCCACCCCCTGTGCCAGGCGGGCACTGGTAATCCGGCGGTAGCATGTAGTTCTGCAGCGCACTGAAGCAGTACTGCGCCTTGCCAATGTTCTTCCGCGCGTTCTCACGACGAACACCGTAGGTGCGAAGCAGATTCGTGAACGTCTCCATATCATCAGCGAGAAGTCCGTGCGAGCGCACAAGCAGGTTCGCTTCTTCCAGCGTAATCGACATAGACGTGCGGTCCTTGGCCGATTTGCACATCGCCACTCGACCGCCACCAACGGAGCGGGCGATGGAGGAAGACAAGCTCAAAATGGCCATGCGCTTGGACCGTCCGGAGAGCTGGATGCTAACCTTAAGCGCCTTCAGCGACGACTGAATTCGATCGAGATCCTCTGAACCGTAGATAGGAGCGGATGCCTCGTCTCGGCGCTGCTTCTTGGAGACCCATTCTGCAAACTTGCTGACGTACGCCTCCAGCTCGATCACATTCTCAGCATTGATCTCCTTCTGCAGAGACGCCTTGCCGACGGTGTTTGCAACCGTCTGCATCTCATTCATCCCCTGCGAGAAGATCACTGGCACCACTCGAATGGGTCTCTGGAACAGAAACTTCGCACGCACCTTCTGCTCTGAGGTCGACAGCGGCAAGTAGATGGCTCCTGAGACAGCGTCCTGCCCTGGAACTCGGTGCATGCTACGGTCAGGAAATTCGCTCGCACGGCGCGTAATGATCGGGAGCTCAATTACGATTCCCGAGGGCCCAGAAGTTATGGATACACGGAAAGCTGCGGCACGCGGTGACTTCACAGGTCGCAGCTTGATGTGAACACAACCGAGCTCCTTGACGGCCGCCTCGGTGTCGCCCAGCATTCCCAGTTCGTTGCCATACGTAGACAACAAGCTCTCTACAGAAAATAAAAAACCAACCCGTGTGAGCATTTCCAGGTAGTCGACCCCGCAAGCCTTCAGCGGATAAGGGCCAAAGTCCCTGTGGTCGTGCGTATGCACGTAAAGAGTTTGCTGGAAACACGTGACGAGTGCACTCATCGCCTGGCAGAAAGCCACCTCAAGCCGACGCTCTACATCCCACTTGAGTTCGTTGTACTTGCGCTCCAGCGCATCCATTGTAAGATCCGAGCTTGCCTGTGCTTCTTTTACCAAGCGCGCGTGAAGTTTCTCCAACTCTTCGCGCATTTGCCGCACGCCACCACTTTTAAACCCGTACACATGTGCGGCAAAGGCTCCGACCGTTGTTGTACCGTACATTCGGTGCTTGTAAAAGGGAGGACGACCTTTTGCATTCGTGTCAATCTCCATGGATGCCTTCTTCGATTCCGCGCCAGACATAGAGCCCTGCGACGAAGAGTAACATCCACTGCTCAGTAGTGCCCGCTTCAAATCGTCTCCATCGGAGCCGCTTGAGTTAATATCGGCAATAATGTCGATTGCATCGGAAGAAGCAACATTATCGTCGAGTCCGTAGATGCTCTGGAACTCTTCTTCAGTAATTCCCATCGCAACAATAGTTTCTGCCAACCTCCGCTGCTCAGAAGGAACGGAAATATCCTGGCCCGCTGCTCCCTTGTTGACAATCGTCTCCGCAGAATCAAAGGAAATCATACGCCGACGTAGCGCTTCAACAGGTTCGAGTGGTGATTCTTCGGACGGGGAAGGTAGTACGGCATCTTTCTCGTCGTTGATATCATCGTCTATGAACTGCACGGAGTCGAGATCAGTCTGCTGTCCACGTACACTGGATTCCCTCGACAGGTGCAATGGTGACGACATCAGAGTCCCAACGAACGAGTTCACGAGGTGCGCATAGCGCACTGCGCTAGTTTGGTCTCCGTATTGAACATCTTTTTCTGATGTAGGAGCTGCATTGCCCACAGTCATCAACTGTTGATGAAGATTTAGCGCCAGAAAACGTAGATCAGCGTCCGCTTTCATAGTACTTGGCTTAAAAGTGAGCCCAGCGTGTTGGGTGGCTCCGTACCGCAGAATGGAATCTTCCACCTCCGAGATGTACTGCTCCATCGTCTTGACTAGACCCAAACGCCACTTTCGCTTTTTCCGCTCAATGGCATCATCCTGAATCTGAATGATCATTTCCGAAAGCATACCGATACTGGTTGCTGGCCTGACCCGGTTTTCTAGTGTGAGAGAAGAACTCATTCCAGAAGCGGTCGATTTCAACGACTCCGAGTCATCCGGCGAGTGTTTTGCCTGGCCTCTGTCAGCCTGGCCTCTGTCATGTTCTTGCACTGTATCTAGGGCTCTTGGAGAAGCTGGAATCACCGTAGGCAATGAGTAGCCACCAACGCTAGGAGTTGAGAGTTGACTGGAGGGAGTCGATGAAGCGCTATCGTCGCCATCTTCGAGCGCGATTTCATGCTTCAGTGAACCCAGCTTCACCAGCAAGTCAGAGAGTATCAACTGAAGCAGTTGATAAGGTACCTCCCACGTATACACGCTTTCGATCAGCTCTTCTTCGACCAGCATTTTACCCTGCGTGCGTTGGGAGGTAGACGCAAGATCAATCATCTGCTGGGCTATCTCGGAATAGGCCGCGTCATCGTTCACTGAGTTATCCTCGGAGCCGGTACTTTTAATTCCAATATACATGAATGACCGAGTGATTCGCTCAAGCCCGCCAGTTGACATTCCGGCATGCAAGCCCTTAACCTCCGCTTCACAGCGAATAACGATTTCGCCCGAAGATCGCGTCCGAGATAGGGGGGAATATAGCGAGAAAATGGCTGCCCGCCCAATTGCGGGCGCCGAGCCCACCATAAACGATGAGAGCGGAACAAGTGGATCACCCACGAGCCACTGGCTATTCAAGTCCTCTAGTGAGTTCAGGTTTCGAACCGAGTACACTGAAACGCGAAGCAGATCCTGCTCCCGCATTTCGACTGCCAGCATCATGTGGAAGCATGGGTCTTCTGAATACGAGATTTCGGTTCGGCCAATCTCGGCTAGCACCGCGCCTGTCTCGGCATTCATCAGGTGCAGCACCACGAACGATGATGACCTCACCGATGACTTTGATGGCAGCGCCAAATTAAAGCACTGAAATGATAGCCATGCGCAGGGCGTTGATGAAACAGACTGCACTGGCCACCGCGACTCGTTATTCCAAGACCCATCGGAGATAGCCACCTGCATTGCCTGTCTCTCGTATTCACCTGCCGACGGCGAGCCTGCGCTGCTCCCGGAATCGAGTCGAGAGGACCTGTTGATCGGTTGCTGCTCGTTGCCTCCACCCAAATGCTGCCGCACTACATCTTCCAGCCGTCGTCTAGCACGATCCAGCACGCCGTTCCCAAGGCCTAACGACAGCGGACTCGGCCGTCGGCCAAGTGCCAAGTACCCACCCACCGATCCGGGTGGCGAATTAACCGGCGCCGTTGCCTGACTCGCCGCTGCACCGAACCCATCCGCAAATTTCTTCGCCGCCGCCAGCAGCGAGGGAGGCATCACGTCCTGGTCCAGCAACGGCGTGGTCTCGGACGTCACCCTGCCGTTGTTATAGCTCAAGCTGCGTCTTGACGGGATCTCCAGCGTCGGTTCCACCTCCCACATCAACACCAGGAACAGCACGCAGGGCACAATCTCCGGGATGGCGTACCCGACCACGACGCACACGTCGGGGCTGTGGATATCTCCGCATCCTTGGTGGGAGAAGGGTCTCTGGATGTAAATGATCGTCCGCAGCAAGAATAGTGCCGAGCAGACCCCCATGACCAGGATCGTGAACCTCAGCGCCCTCGTGAGCTTCTTCTCCACCCGCTCGTCGAGTCGGCGCCGCAGTCCGTCCCCCGAGGGCTTTAGTACGCGCTCCACGCGGTGGCGCATCTGCCACGTCGAGTACACGAGCCCCAGCGAGCTCACGAAGCTCCCCGTGGCGATGAAGAGCACGGGCAGCACGCCCGTCCAGAGCGTGGACCGGTCGAGTCTGGCCTTGGCGTGCTCCGCCTCGGCCACTTTAGCCTCGTGCAGCACCGAGAGCCCCAGCACGGCGGCGTAGAAGAGGCCGTTGGCCAGCACGAAGGCGACCCAGATACGCCTGGACCGCGTGGAGATCTTGGGGTTGGCGATGTCGATCCAGAAGAGCGTCTGGAACAGCACGAGGCTGAAGAACAGGCACAGCGCCGCGCGGTTCAGCAGGTTGCGCGCGACGCCCTCGCCCAGGAAAGACGCGGCGCGGGTGAGAGCGAAGAGCACCATGAGGCGCTGGAACGTGCTGCGCTGGAAGGTGGCGCCGTCCGCGCGCAGCGACAGCGCGCGGCAGGCGCCCACGAGCGCGAGCGTCAGGTACAGCGCCACGCACAGCAGCTCCAGGGCGGCGGACGCGCGCGGCAGGAAGACGAGGCCGTCGTCCACCTGCGCGGAGGCGGAGAGGGGCGCGGACGGCATCGCGGCGCATGCGCGGGCGGAGGAGGGTGCGTGCTGGATGCGGAATGCGGAATGCGGAATAGGAATGATGGTCGCTTCGGGGGGAAGTTTGGGAAAATAGGAAGCGTGGGGTCCCATAATTGAGCCAAATGGGGCTATTGGGAATAGATGGCTACATTTAGTGGGTGAGTCAGCAAAAAGGCAACTTCAACGTGGCTACGCTCTTTCCATCTACAGCTTGGGCTTGCTCTTGGCCTTCTGCTTCTTGAGCAGCGCCTTCTCCAGTGCGCTCTGCGCGCCGCTGGGCCGGGGCTTCTCCGCCGCCACGGGGCGGGAGGCAGCTTCAGCGTCATCAGCTTCTGCTGCGGGCGGCTTCTGCGGTCGGAACGGCGGCGGCTGCTTCGTGAGCAGCATGTAGGTGCCGAAGGGCTTGGCCTCCTCCGCTCTCGGCGACGACTTGAGCGCTGCTTGGGCCGAGTCGGACGCCGCTGTTGCTGCTCTGCTCTCGACTACGTCGGTTGGCTCCAGCTCGATGCTGGCGACGGGGGCGACCTTCTCGATGCCTCGCTGCTCATCGACCGGAGGCACTGCAGACATCGCACTGACCAGTTGCTTCTCTTCGTCTTCCCCATTGACGCTTGGTACCGAAGCGGATGCCGCCGGTGGGGGAGCGGTCCCAGTCTCAGTGTCCGGGAGTGGCGGTGGTGCCACTGGCCTGGCCGTGGTCTTCTTGCTGGCCAAGCTCTTCAGTGCTCGTTTCGTGGGAGATGCCGATGTCTTCGGTCGGGACACACCGTCCAGCGTAAGCGCCGGCCTGGCACTCGTGGGAGCGTCTCGCTTCTCCGTCTGCACTCGCTCCTGGTGCTTCTTCTTCAAGACCGACTCAAGCGCCCGCTTCTTGGGCGACAGCTTCCGGTTCTGCCAGAACACGTACGTGCCCGTCGGGTGTGCCGCGCCCTCGTCCGCTGCAGCCTCTTCATCGTCCGGCGGCGATTCTTCCGTCCCTTCCTCGATCGACGCAGTCCTCGCACTCTTACCCCGTTGCATCAGCGGCGGCAGCAGCTTCCCGCTCACTCTACGCATCAGTTTGTGCGCGAGGGACTCACGCCGGTCTCGCAGTTCGCGAAGGAGGTTCTGTCGCTTCACCAGCAATTCAGCGCGCGGGTCCGCGTGTGGCCCGAATCGGTCGGACGAGTTCACTAACTTCTCGTCTTTGGTCGATGTAGCTGCTGGCTGCTCGGCGCCCTCGGTAGCTGGCGTCTGGAGCTGTTGGTGGTACAATCGGACGCAGTGCATGCCGTACAGGAAGTGCTCAAAGTCCACGAGGTCTGCGTACGCCGGGTCAAAAGCCTGTAGCTGCTCGCGGACTTTTGCTGCTGGGACGTGCACGCCCAACTCGTACACGGCCTGGGCGATGGCTGTGTGGGAGACCAAGCCGAGCTGAGCAGCATCCGCCGACGCGAACAACAACCTGAAGGCCTCGATCTCTTCTTCGCTGAAGTTGTTGATCGTCTTGCGCAGTGCATCGCGCCTCTGGACAGCCAGTGAGCGGTGCTGCTCCTGCTTGTGCGCCCGAAGCTGGCGCAGATATCGCGCACGCGTGACTCGTGTGAGCAGTCGACGCTGGATGCGAACGGCGGCGGCATACCGAAGGCGGTCGTACAGCGAAAGCGACTTGCGCCAGTGCTCGCGCTCCAGAGCTGCCGCGTCTTGAGGCCCAATGCGCAGCAGAGCACGACCACGCCGGACGATCATCGCAATCAAAGTGCGAGACCACCAGTCGCGCAGCGTACGAGCCACGATGGACGCGAGTATCGCAACAGGCTCTACTACCAACTCCTGGATTGCTAGACCCACTGCCCAAGCAAGAACGCAGCGCCACGACGTGGCCAACCCCAGCTCCATCGCGCTGATCGCCACCGCATACGCCATGATCGCCAACCACAAGAGGCAGATCGAGAACACTGCGTACACGATGGACGCCGGATAGGGGACGTTGCCACTGTCCTCGCCGACATCGTCACTCGGTTCGATCTTCGCTACGACGTTGCCATCATGGGCTTCTTGGCCTTCTCGAGTACTGGAGATCAGTACCTGCTCATGCTTCAGCGGTGCTGCGGCTAGCTCACTCGCCACCGACGGTGCGACGCTGTCCAAACTCGAAGCAAGCATTTGGGAGCGCAGCTTGCCGCGCGCGGGGGCTGCGATTTTGAGCCCGACGACAGTCTCAAACGTCTCGCGCACGTCTCGCTTCACCTCATCCTCGTTCTCTCCAGCGTCTGGCACGCGCAGCTTGAGTTTTGCATCTTTGGAGATGGCCAGATCGCGCGCGAGGAAGAGAGCAGTCGCCACCATCAAGAACAGCAAACCTGCTGCTGTCAGTGCACAGTACGTCGCAACGTCCGCGCCAGCATGGAATCGAGCAAGCATGCCCGCACGACATCCCGGTAGCGTAGTGTGCTCCTGCTTCGTTTCAGTCACGACCGTGCCGCTGACGCTCAATGCTTCATAGGTGACTTCAACGGGGTCGCCTTCAGGACATGGCGAGAACGGCGCGTCTGTGGAGCTTCGAAACCCGCAGCACCGCAGTTCCTGCTGAACCGTGTCCTTCGCGTAACCCGTGAGCTCTTCTTTCCACGCCGTCTCAAGCCGCTCAACGACACTGAAGCCCGTGGTGCGAACGCTCCAGCTATTCAGCGCACTGGCGTCGTCCTGCACCACTTCGTGAACCATGAACACAGCTAAGAGCACCGCTCCGAGCGCTAGTACTGCAAGAATCGCCACTATCACCAGTGTCACGATCACCGGGGTCACCTTTCGACGGTGCGATCGCTTCATCTGCTGTTCCCGGAGGTCGTTTGCCAGTGCCGCGATTAAGGCGACGACGATCAGTGCGCCAGCGACTGCAAGGAGCTCGAGCACATCTTCATCAAGCGGCACTCCGTAGAGAGAATTGTTGTAGCCCAGTCGAAGCAGTCCGAGTAGTGTCGCGAGTGCACACCCTCCAAGGAACAGCACCACGCCGCAAGTCTGGAATGTCAACGCCACAAAGCGTGTAAGCCAAACGAACCACCGTTCCTCGGTAGTGGTCTGCGTTCCTTCAAGCGTAGAGGTGTCATTGTTCAGAGCTGAGTGCTCCATAGGCTCCTGAATGTCTGGCCGGCGTCGTCGAAACCACGGCCGACGGAACAGCAGAACCTTCTCCTTCCGCTGTCGAGCTGTAGCAACCTCCTTGGTCTCGTCATCGCCACGGTGTCGAACGTGCTCGAACAGCGCGACGGCAGTAGTCTGCACTGCAAGCCCGACAGCGCCCCCATACACTAGACCGAGGCCAATCAACTCCCCCGCACCTGGTTGCTCGCACGACTTCAGTGACGTCCGATAGCATCCCTTCGTGGCGAAGTAACCTGCATACACCGCGAGCGAGGCGGCCCATGCGCAAAGCACACTCACCGCACGCTGCGCTCGTGTAAGACGCGCATCAAACCTTGCGCCGACCGAGACCAGTACGTGATACCGCCGGAAATCGCGACGGAAGCTACCTGCCACGTAGCGCAGCCTGCTCTCGAGAGCAAACCAGGCCTCTCCTTCGTAGTTTCGGACGTCGCGTAGGACGAGAGCGCCGACCACCATCACCACGATTTCCAGGAGTGCAAGCGCCAGAAGGAACGCAAACAACCAGGCAAAAGACGACTCAACGCCCGTCATAAGAGGCCCCTTGCAGCCTCGGGAGATCGCGAGCGAGCAGCCTGGGTATCCAAGCGCTGGGCGGTCAAACACGACACCTTGGCCAGCCACGAGCACGGGGTCGTTGAAACCACAGCACGAAAACTCGAGCGCTATCGTGTTCTGCGTGGACGGCGTCAGCTGGTTCCACTGCTCATCCAGGAACTCGGCTAGTTGTTCACGCCAGCTTTCCTCCGATAAGGAGGAATAGTGCGAAAGGTGAGCAGTGAGACCCACAGCCGCAAACAGCGCCGCGGCCAGTACGAACCGAGCAACACACTGCAAGAACAGTTGATGCACACGAAGTTGGAGGGCGGCACGGGTCGAGTACGTGTGCGTGAGTAGAGCGAGCGCACTGTACAGCATCAGTGACGCGCCCATGGGTCGAGCGAATACCATTTGGAAGGCACTCGAGCTGAAGAGCGTCCAGCCAACGGCCACATCCAAGCCCAAGACGAAGCACGCCACCGCAGCTAAGGCCCCCGCTAGACCAAACAGTAGCAAAGTTGACCGCTCAATGCGAAGTCGCCAACCAGGCCGCCACTTCCTCTCACGTTCATCTGTGTCGTACAAGCCACTGGCGCAGAGCACAGCTGCAACGCTAAAGCCGGCCAACGCGCTGCACGAGTGCCAGGCTAGTCGCGCCACTCGAGAGACGTACTGTTTCATAGGGGTCGCACATCCATCGGCTGCATCCGTGGGGCATTGCGCGCCTCCATCCACGAGGGTTGACTCCGCTTTGGTTTCCGTAAGCGCACGAGTCTTCCGGACATCCAAGTCGCTTCGGGAGTTAAACACGTGATACGTGGACGTTGAGGCGAGTCGCCGCCACCCGAACTCTTCCGCTTGCAGTGTGTACGACACGGAGCCGTTAGCAGCTTCAACGCGCGCATAACCACAGCACTGGAGCGTGTTCTGTACGAACAACTTGGTAGTAGATGGAGCTGAGCTCCATAACTCCTTCATCCGCGTATCAACTGCTAGTTCTTGAGTGGTGTCGGCGTCGCCATCAGTCATAAGCGTGAACTGAAAAGACAGTTTGTGCCCCACACCAGCCAACACGAACGCAGCAATGAAGAGCACGACGCAGACCAGCGAGTAGCATATCACCAGCCACTTTCTGGTAGTCTTCCGTCTTGGTCCTTGGCGCTGCGTGCCCAACCACGCTACAACGCCGCCAAAGAGCGCAAATATCTCCATGGCACCTCCAAAAACGAGCAAGTAGACGCCTAGACGGCGGTCGAACACGCGCAGCAGATACGACAGCTGCAGCACATTGAGCTCGAAGAGAACGTCAATGCCTAGGCACAACAGTCCAACGCCAGCCGCTGCCGCTACCACATTCAATAGCAACAACCCGCTCCCACAAAACTTTCGAGCTACCGTCGGAGGCTCACGAGCTCTGGAAGCTTCCTCGTCGCCTGGCGTAGCTTGAATCACAGCCAGACTCGAGAACCGTCGTAGCCGGAGACACAACCAAGCCACGAGGACAACTACGACCGCCTGAGCCACTGCAAAGCCTGCAAGACGATCTGTTGCCAGGGACAAAGCCTGCTCCAGGGCTTTCTCCACAGGCACACGACAAGTAGGAACGTCTGTATCGGATGCACCTTCGACACACGTCCCTTGTGAGCTGGTACGAAAGCCGCAACACTCCAAGGCCATCTCCAAAGCCAACCGCGTTGTTGAGCGTGGCAGTGCCACGTACTTCGCCTCGACCGCGTTGCTGATTGACGGGTCCGCGTAAAAGTCGGCAAAAAGTCGTCCGATGTACGCGCGTACTGCTAGCGTGAGCAGCTCGAAGGTCAGTGACAGTCCGAGAACCCAACGGAGAGCTCGCACGTCACGTCGACCCAGCGCACGCAGCGCCCACAGCGCGATAAGCAAGTAAGCCACCGCTCCAGCGATGACAAAGGCCGCGATCTCAACGCCAAACAGTGCGGACACCAGTGGATCCGCCAGTGCACCCCAATGTATCATCAAATCCACTCCAAAGAATACCCCACCAGCGGCAGCACAGACGAGCACAACGTATAGCGGTGGCAACGAGCACAAAAGTGCCACCGATACCAGTGAGCGAGCAATCGCCGCCTCAGCAGCGCCACTCGTAGCGAGCTGTACGAGTCGAATCCGCCGCCACCCAACGAGAAAGTTGGCTAGCGCCACGCACGCGATCTCCACGAACAGCGCGACTTCCACGTAGACGAAGGAGCTCGAAAATAAATTGGAGGCTTGCGCCCCCAGGATCACCGAGCACGTTCGAGGAGGCACCGCATCCAGAGCTTCCTCAGGGCAAGACGCTTCCTCGTCGATAGTGAAGAAGCCACAGCATCCATAGGAGGTCTCCAGTTGGGTCTTGTCTCCAGAAGACAGAGCGTCCCATTTGGAGCGCAGTGCCAGGACCACACCGCGCGGCACGGCGTCGAAGTTCTCAAGCACGTGAAATGCCAACAACACAACCACGAACTGCGCCAGCAAGCCGAGACCTAACGACGTCAAGTACGTCGTTCGAGCAGCGTTCGATGCTTCTCGTCGTGCAAGGAGAACTCCTGCGACTCCTGCTGCGACCAACACGGCTCCGCTCACCATGAGCGTGACTCCGAGCGGGCCTCCGTACAAGTACAGCACGAGCTCGGCCGGCGTTCGCCCCAGCACAAACTGCACTTCAATGCCAGCAAACAGCAGCACGACGCCCAACAACGCCAACAGGAGGTTGCTCAGCCGGAAGAGCAGAGTCATTCGGCGGTACTGTCGATCCACGAGACTCGATGACCCGAACAAAGTGCGTGCTTCATCAGGAAGCTGGACGTTCGTGTCTAGTGGCTCGTTGGGAGGCTCCGCCATTGCAATGCCGTTCACGTGCACAGACGAAGAGAGCAGAACCGCTGAAGACTCGTCAACATCTGTGGCTGCGGTTGCCGCCTCGGAAGGCCGAGCTTCCAGTCGCTTCTCCTTCTGAGCGACGTAGTACGCGTCGAAGTCCTCGAACACGTTGGCGCCCTGTGTCCGCGCTTGCAGTTCGCTCCACTTGGCGCGGTTGAGCCTCTTGATCGTCGTGAGCTTTTCGCGCTGAACGTCTCGAGCATCGAGTCGCTGGCCGACCTTCGCCACCACCACAAAGACGCCAACCAGGACTGCAAGCGTGACGCTCACGACGAGAGAAGGCTGGTCGTCTCGGTACAAACCGCGATGCAGCGCGTAGAAGTCCAAGCGCTCCTCTAACGTCACGAGCACTTGGAGGGCGGACTCGACCTGGGTGCAGTAGCACACGGTCCGCTCGCTCGTGCTGGTGCTGTCGTCCTTGAAACACATGTCCACAGACCAGCTCGAGATCTCCGCGTCCCAGGTACGACAGGCGGTGGAGAAGTTGCTCTGCTCAATAGCCGACAGCTGACGCTCGTGAGGAATCGTGAGCGCTACGAGCGGCAGCCACTTGTCCGTCTCGGGATCGTCAGACGCCAGACGACGCACAGAGTTGGAAGCGGCCTTGACGCAGGCACTCAAACCCGACAACGTCTGCATGGCGACGCCAGCTTCGGAAGAGTACGTCGTCACCGTGGCAGCCTGATCCACTGCGGCTCGGGAGTGCACGGAGAAGAGCGTGAGTCGGGAGATTGGTTCCGAGTCGTTGAGAGAGCACGCCGAGTGCGGGCTTCGAGCGAGTGACAAGGCGTCCAGGTACAGATCCGCGTCGAGACACGCGAGTGCAGTGGACGTGAGGCTCATTGAGACTTGAGTCGTCAGAGCCGTGAAGCTCACGCCTTTAGCTGAATACGTGCGCACGTCGCCAGCTTCCAGAACGGCGGGGGGCTCCTCCCCCAGCAGCCCGTCACTGCTCAGTGCTGCTAGTGATTGAAGTGTACGCACCATATTGTCCCAGTTCGCCTTCTCTCCGAGGGCATTGACAGTGTCGGTGCATGTCGAATTGCCCGAGTCTGCCTCTGCAAGACGACGGGAGCTGACGCTGGAGCTCCCAAGCCCGAGAAGAATCGAGATCACCTCCAGTAGCGTGTCACTCGTCGAGTCCACGAACTCGCCCGGAGCTGCTAGCGTGAGTGCACTGCCGGCAATGCCGCTGCTGAGCTGAGTGACAAGGCCGATCTCAGCATCGCCCAGCACCTGAGGCGCGGCCAGCATGATAGAACCAAGCACGCGAGCTTGCTGCCCAAGTCCTGAACTACTGGCTTCGATGGAACGGACCGCGCTCGACAGCGTCGCCAGGATCGCAGCATTGATCCTCTGGACGACAGCGATCTCCGCAGTGCAGTCATCCCCCATGAAGCCTTCCGGACAGGCGGCAAGCCGGCGAGATTTCTTCGACGAGGAGGCCCCGAAGGCCTTCTCCAGCACCATGGCGCCGGCCAGAACCTGGCGCACATCTTCCGACGCGCCGGCACTGGACTTGAGCGTTCCGCTGGCGTCAAAGAAACCCGAAACAAAAGCTGTAGGCGACAACAGGGCTGCGTCGGGTAGCCGCACCTCGATGGTGTCGTAAGCAAGCGCCACTGCACCAAGGCGGTCGCTGATAAACGCCACGACGGTCACGCTCTCGCTGTCCTCCAGGTTAGCAGGAGGGAACATTGTCGCTGTCGCTGAGGGTGCCGGTTGACTCGCCACCAAAGGCGTCATCGACTTGCGCAGCTGAGCCACCAACGTGTTGGCGTCCGTCGCGTTATTCCTCAGGGCCTCGAAGTTCGCAGTGGAGAGCACGCCAAACGAGTACGCGAGAGGGTAGTCGTCCACGTCGTCGCTCCACAGAGAGCACGTGAGGGTGAACGCGTCCTGCATCGCGTAGCCGGATTGCGGACTCACGACAAAAGTACCAGAAGTAGGCGGCGCGTTCACGATGACCGAGACGGATCCAAAGCCCACGTTGCCTTCCGTGTCGTTCGCCACGAGGCGGAACGTGTACGTGAGCCCCGGCGTCAGTTTGAAGCTGCGGATGGCGTTGTTCGCGCTCGTTAGCGGCAGTGTGAACGCGTCACTGGTGTCGCTCACGTCAGCTGTCGGCAGCACGAGGTCCCCCAGAGTTTGAGTCCACCGCGTCGTGTACGGATAGTCCGAGGTCGCCGTGCCACTAAGCACCAAGCGACTCGACGGGTTCATCTTCGCGGCGGACGCAGTGACGAGAACGACCGGGAGATGGCCAGCCACGGTCCAAATCGTGCTCGAAGCTGTCGCACTTCGAGAACCTTTTGACGCCGTCAACGAGAACTTGAGCTGGCGCTTCGACACGAGGTTGAATGGCGCGATTCGGAGCACAGGCCCCATCGCGGAGGTCAGCACCAACGGAACGGAGGACGTGGCCGATGCGTTCATGCACGAAACCACAGCTGACGTATTCGTCACGTCTTGGCACGCCCACGCGTAGGAGAACGGCGCGCTTGAAAAGTCTGGATCGGCGGTTGTAGACCCGTCAAGGACTAGCGCGTCTCGCCCACCAAGCGCACAGTCGCCGCCTTTGATGAAGACCTGGGGCAAGCTGGCGGAGACGGTCACTGTGAGCGATGCGACGCTGCTCGACGTTTGACTCGCAGATGTCCCCTTCATGTAGGCCTCAGCCCGGAAAGTGTACGTGAGTCCAGGCCGGAGCGACGAACGCGGCAAGCGGAACACGCGCGGGTCTCGAGCCGAGTTGTCCTTGCTCAAGTCTTCCGTGGTAGCTGCGCCGGTGCCGTCGCTGCTTTTGCTGGTCGCCGTCCACCGGTAGGCGACGTCCGAGCTCGATAGAGTCGGGCAGCTAACCACCGAGTCCACCTGCATCACGACAGGCGCGCCAACCCTCGTCACGGTCTGCGTGGACTCGCCCACGACGAACACCGCCGGCCCTGGTTGACTTTGTACGGACACAGGCTTGGAGACCACCGTGCTTTGAGCGAAGGCGTTCACGAGTTTCAAGCCGACGCGACAGCCCGTGCCCGGTTCGAGCAGAGAGCTGTTCACCTGGAGCTGGAGAGCACCTGCTGCCGTCGCGTTTTGCGCAACCGACCGGAGATAGCACGCAGCTCGGAGCTGCGTCATAGTGGTGAGAGTCGAGAAATCGGACGTGGCGTTGGTGTTCGCCGCCGTAGCCAGCGTGATGTCTGCAGCTGGAAGCACCGCAACGCTCGACGTGCCAGTCGTCCCGTCCGTTTTGTACTTTTGGCAGAGAAGTGTAAGGCCCGCATCGAGTCTCTGGTACAGCGCTAGACCCGCGTCGGCGCTCGTTTGGTTAATTGAGCTCGAGTACAGCGACGCGGGGAGTGCGAACCACAGCAACTGCGCGTACGGACGCCCACCAGCTCCGCTAGACAAGGACGCGTCCGCCGACCATGCTCCGCAGCTACCAGCGTTCTCGGGAACCACGAGCACGGCGCTCGGCTGAACAATGTCGACGGGGACCTGTACTGCAATGCTGGCTTGAGAATAAGCGCGACTTGTGGGACCTGCTCGCAGCACGTCCGTCGCATTGCAGTATTGGTCGACAAAGGAGCTGCAGTCGTTCAGGACGAGCTTGTCGGCAGCCGCTATGGTCGCCCCGGCGCTTGGCTCCATTCGCAAGTTCTTCCCGTCGACCCACAAGCACTGGGCCTGAGCCCCGAGCGTGTACTTGGCAGCAGCGAGGTTGAACACGAGACTGCACGGGAACGTCTTGAGCCGCGTCACAAACATCCCGGAGCTGCTCACGTCCATGGCGGCGGCGTGGTAAACCGTCGAGTCGAAGGCGACGTTGATCTTGGAGCCTGAGCTGTCGAAACTGGCAGTCACGGGCAGTGGCGGAGGAACCGCCTCCCTGTCACTGATCATCACCGACACCCCCACGACGCCGATGGAGCTGTTGGAGGTATTGTAGGCTGCATCCGCACTTGAGACGGAGTGGAGGACCGTCGAGTACTGCGTGGCGGCTTCGGGGATTTCGTCGTCGATAGCGAATACCGTCACAACCCGCGGCCGGGACCAATCCAGAGGCGTGAAGACCAGTTGAATGCTGCGAATCGTCTCCGTGCCGAGGACAGTCATCGCCGAAGACGACGACGAACCGAACGCAGCCCCAACCTGCGGCTGAGTGAAGACGCTCTTGGAGTCGGCGATGCTCTTGACCTTCTCGATCGCGGGACGTAACGTCACGGTCACGTATTCGTACGGCTCTGAGTTGAGCGAGACGCTGTAAGAATCGTTAAAGCTCCCTTCGGCCACGTGCAGGAGGTTGGTCGCGCTCTGGATCGAGATGTTCACGTACGACACGTCGTTGTCGGTGATGAAGAGCTTGACGTCGCCACCACTTGCTGCGTAGTCGCTAACGGCGTACAGAGGGTCCGAGCTCAGCGACGCGTGAGAGATCCGAGCCGTGTGGACGTTCGCCTCGTCAAGCCAGTCGTCCACTGCCACGAGCGACACGTTTTGCCACACGCTCCAGTTGCTTGCGCCAAAGTACAGCGACGCTGAGTCTCGCAGAAGACTGGCGTTGCACACTCGCTCCGCGGTTTGGACGCGTAGGTAGCAGTCGTAGCTGGCGTTCGGCTGAACGACCACGGGTGCCCACGGCTCCGAAGTGAGACGGACGCTGTACGAGAGCACAGTCGCGTTGCTCTCGGTTGCGTGCAGCTCCCGCGTCGACAACTCGATGCCCGCCTTGTCATTGTCAGCGATGAACACCTTCACGGACGCCAAGTTCTTGAGCCCGGCATAGATCACGTCATTCGTCGTGAGCGAGTGGTTCAATGTGCTTGAGGAGCCCACGACGTCTTGCGTACGATCGTCAAACGCTGTCACGTTCACCGTTTGCGTCAAATTCCAGTCGCGCCACGTGAAAACCAGCTTCGTAGGGCTCGGTACGGCAAAGTTTCCAACAGTGCCGACATTCGTGGCAGCTACGATCACCCTAGCGAACGGCTCCGAGGCCAGCACAACCGTGTACGAGTCAACGGCCCCAAAACCCTCCGTCACGTTCACGCTGGCCTTGTTGACGATGAAGCCTGACACGTCGTTGTCGTGCACAGTCACGACGATCTTAGGGATCGCAGGGATCGCGTTGTACTTGCGGTCGTCGCTGTACGAGATGTGCGAGATGCCAGTCGAGTGCGTGTCGTACTCGTCAAGCTTGTCGTCTGTAGCGAGAACTGCCACCTTCTGCGGCACGTTCCAGTTCCGCGGCGTGAATAGGAACTCGCTCACCGGGAGCGTGAGGTTGCAGAGCCCGAAGCGGTAGCACTGCGTGTTGTTGCTGTCGAGCCAGGGCAGAACGACGATCTTGACGTCGGCCAGGGGCTCCGAGTTCATCTGCAAGTAGTACTGCGCCGTGAGGACGCCGTCCTCGCTCACCTCGAGTGCCGACTCGGACACAAGCACCTTGGCGACGTCGTCACTCTCGACTTTGACCGTCACGTCAGGCAGAGGAAGCGCCAAGTACATGTAGTCGTCACTGAAGACGGTATGCGTGACCTTGGAGAAGGTCACGGTGCCGTTCTCCGTGGTGGCCTCGTCGAGCGAGTCGTCCACAGCCTCCAGCTGGACTTGCTGTGGGACGCACCAATTCTCGGGTGTGAACACGATCCACGGGTTCAGCACCGTGTAGTTGCAGACGAATCGTTCTTGAGCCGTCTCGTTCGCGATCGCATAGACGCAGTATCCACGAAGTCCAAGCGGGTCAGTCGGGTCAGGCTTGAAAAGCGCCGTGGGGATCGCTGAGCACCTCGGTTTGCCCAGAAGATCAAGCTCCGACGGGACTGGAAGAGGATCAATCTCCTGCGTCACTCGAGAGACATCCATCGAGATTTTCAAGTCCGCAAAGCGCGTGTAGTCCTCTAGCGCCCACTCGAGTCTCCACGTATGACCTCCATCGAGAAAAGGCCCCTCCCGATACACGCGCACGCCCTTGTCAAACTTGATCCCGCGCCACACCTTCGTCTCGGGGTCGTATTCCGCCTCGCGGTTGGAGCGTACGAAGGCCAACGCCTCCAGTGCTTCATCCATTCCAATTGCACTTACGTTGACCGGTAGCCACCACGTCGTACCGACGTGCGTTCGATTAGTTGCTGGGTCTAGCAACTCCAGTCGCAGCTTGAAGCTGCCGCCCAAATACGTGCCGTTGGCAACGGTGGTGGACGTGAGGGCCACGCCGGGCGCTGTACGCATCGTGTCATCTGCAAAGACTGCAATCGGTGGCACATTTCCGGGACTGTTGACGTAGCTGACCGTCCACGTGTATCCGTTGCAGACGTTGAAGACATCGCACTCGACCCCGACGCGTGTTACGTTCGTCACTTCCGTGCGCTCGAGCGCGAAAAGAGCTCTTCGAACCCGCCAAGCTGATGCGTTAAACGGCAGCGACGTGCTGTTCTTCAGTGGCAGATCCATCATGTAGGCGCGGCTGGTCCGTGGATCGGTCTTCTTGAACCGGCCGCCCATCTGAACGGTGAAGTTCCCTCGCAAGGGCTCTCCATCACGCACAGTGCTCACTCCGACGGTGACGCCCTTCCCGGTCAGGTTGAGTGACGTTGCCATCATGCTGGGTAAGTTCCCGTAGTTCTCGAGAAACTGGACAATCCACGCCATTCCTCCTTCCGCGGACAGTTTGTGGCGTGCCACCGTCACGTTCGCGACGCCCTGAAGCTGCGCCAACTTGGACGCAAGCGTGTCAGCCGAGTCGTTCCAGAAGATCGGCACCGTGCGGTTGGGCTTGGTGGACGTGGTGACGTTGAGTGGCGTGTAGTAGTCGATCACAAAGGCCCCGCTCATCAACGCCGGTGGCTGCGTCTCCGCCACCGCAACTGCCACTTGGGTCGTCGAGTCCGTAGAGGCCACGACGCTGGCCGTCGAATTCACTACCAGACTCGCGAAGCTTTCCACACGCACAAAGGTGACGGTATACTCGAACCCGTAGCCGGCGCTACTCAGCAGCCTTCGTGACACGGACACGGAATAAATCCCCGTTTGTGAGCTCAGTGTGCTCTGTAGGACAGCAGCCGTCGGCACGATGGGCACTTGGAATGTTGCTGCCCCATAGCTCAGTTTGGCTGAACCCGTGGGGAAGCTACGCGCTCGCGTACTTTGACACGTCAGCCCGCCTTGAATCGCCCCGCTCGCCGCTACTGTTAGAAGAGGAAACGTGCCGTCCGAGCTCACGAACCGCAGGAACGTGACACTCCAAGTCAGGGTCGAGGCTGTGTACAGAACATCTCGCGTCACGCTGACGGCGCTGGTCGCGCCAGGAAACAGCGCGTTGATCGCTGTTTGGACCTGTGCAGCCGTGGAAAACAAGTCCTGAGCCACCGAACTCGGGGCCCCTGCTCCACTTGCGATGGTAAACGTACTGCCGGAGCTGGCAGTGGCTGCGATGGCCTCGGCAGACGTGAACCGCGCCTTGAACGCGTCGTTAAACGTGAAAACGATGGCCTGGATCTCCGAACCGAAGCCGCCGGACACCGAAAGCTGGAAAACCTGGTCCACGTGGTCCGCGTAGGTCACGATTCGCTGCACTTCCGTGGCCTTCGTCATTCGCAAGGAGATTTGGTGGATCTCACGCGTCGAGTTCGAGCGCAGATGCACCAGACTCACGCTCTGTTGACGGGGCAGTCCGCACGAGGCTTCGTCAAAGGGAAAGCCGCATCGTCGATAGCACGCCTTGTTGGCCTCGTTGCTCATTGCTATCGTCACGTTGGCGTACGGCTCCGTGCGTAGTTGAAGCGTGTAGTAATCTGAGTGCGGGTACTTGAGCGTAGAAGCTGCTAGACTCTTCTCGAAGAGAGGGACGAGCGTAGTGGAGTAGGCCATGGCCGTGTCATCGTTGTCAGCGACTGCGACGACAATGTCCGGCAGCACCAGCGCATCGTAGACGGGGTCCAGACTCTCGGACGTCGCCCGAACAATCGTCAAATGCACGTCCTCTTCGTCCAGGTGGTCGTCGACTGCAAGAACGCGCACCGTCTTGGGCAAACTCCAGTCGCTCGCCGTAAAGAGGAGAACGTCAGGAGAGACCGTGATGTTGCACAGCAAATTGCTCGTGCTCGTGCTCTCCGTGTCGACCCCACAGCTCAGGAACGAGGCGTCCGTTTTCACCGCAAACTTCCCGTCCGAGAGCTCAACCGTGCGTGACGGACACCGAGGATTGTCCACGCAGCGGCGATAGCAGCCCGAAGCGATGTGGAGCGTCACGCGGACCTGCTCCGTAGGCTCGGAGAGTAAAACCACCTGGTAGTCGTTGCCTTTGCCATCTTCCGACACACTCAGCGACGCAGTGGAGAACTCAATGCCCGGCACCGTCAGATCCGTTATCGTCACTGACAAAGGCGACACTGCGATGGTCTCCGCGTACGCGTTGGCAGCGACAGCAGCTTGTTTCACTGGCTGCTTGGCCCACCCCACGCGTAGATCGACAAGAGCGTCTTGGCGTGCTAACCGGTCGCTGGTGCGCTCGAGCACGCGGTAGAGTACAAAATCGCGGTAGAACGCGGTCACGGACTCACTGAGGGCCTGCAAGAGCTGCTCTCCGCCGGTAGCTTTGTTAACGCTAAAGGTGCTAGCCTCCGATGTGAGCTGGTACAGTGGCGGACTCGAAGCCGCGTGGGAAATGGCCGAGGAGTGCAAACCTTCGTACAGTTGGTCGTCTGTCGCGAGAACGTGTACGAGTTGGGGCAAGTTCCAGTTCTCTGTCGTGAATACGAGCACCGATGGAATCACGGACACGTTGCACAGGTTAAAGCGGTAGCACGCGCTCTCCGCGTCGAGTTTCACGGTCACGGGCTGCAGCGGCTTGGCAGACAACTGGACCGCGTACGTGTTGTGCGCTGCTGTCGCTTCAGTGGACACGCCATCGAGGAAATCGTGATAGTGATCCATGATCTCTGTGGTCGTCAACGCTCGCACGAACCACGAGACACTAGCGATTGACCCTACAAAGCCACCGCCGTCCGCGTCCGGGGCCCCGAACCGAATCACCTTTTGGGAGAAGCTTAGTAGAGCCATGTTGCACGAAGTCGCACGCGTGTAGCAGGTGGCCGTCTGCAGCGCGCCCGACACGCACATGGAGAGCGAAATGCTGGACGAAACGGGGTCGTAGCTCGCGACGGCCTGGTGCCAAGCTCCCGCGACTGGCAACACATCGGCGTCTATCCCCAGCACTGTCCTGCACACCATCCCGTCGTCTGGGTTTGTCATCTCGAAGTAGAACCGCCCCGTGTTGCTGCTGATCCCCACACTTCCGAAGGTGATCTGGTCACCACCTGCGTCGTTGCCGTACAAGGTGACAGCGTCGACAGGGACATGGCCTGCCACAGCGTCGATGAACGCCTGCCCAAGGTGCAACCAAAACTCGAGTGAGAACGAGCTCATGGCCGGCTGAACCGCGACTGCAGCAGAGAAGAACGTGCCTTCCGCGGCATCGTCGATCTTCAAATCGACCGAGGCCGACGTGTTCTTCAGCTCCAGTGCGCCGGTAGCGCGACTGTTTCCTCCCCACGACGCCCCTGCTTCGTCATTGCTAACCAGCACTTTAGGGGCGTCGTCGAATGGCCAGACGGCAACCGGGTTGCCCCTTAACAGCAACGCTCGGTTCTCGTTCACCGACAACGGGAGCCGATCGACGGGCAGTAACTCGGATTTCCCAAGAACGGCGAGATCGACAAAGTCGCTGAGCACCAAACTGCCTCCAGCTGCGCTTGTGGTGCGTAGAGGGGCTTGGCAGGCCACGTCCGCACAGACGTAGGCCTTACACTGCGAGGATGGAGCGAGGGCAACACCTGCAGCACTCAACGCGCAGGTTGTTGATGCTCCGTCCGCGGCGAGAGCTTGCGACGCGGTCTCACTGCGGACGCCGTCCAGCACGGAGCCGTGGGAAGCAACGGAGAATGCAGTCACAGGCGCCACATTGGCAGTCGAGCAGTGACTCACATCCGTGTCGACGTCGACCAGTCCAATCTCCACCGGCACGTCAAACTCCAGAACCACCCACTCGTGGTAAGACGGCGCTCTGGCCACGTAGCACAGCGTAGTGTCCTTCGCGTCCAGTAGCGCGTTCGCCGACCCCGCACCTGTGCTCGCCAGTTGGGAGCTCACGCTGTGAATCTTGCAAGTCAACGGAGCTGCCACGGCCAGCGTTCCGGAAGTCGTTGGGGCTACGTCGCTGGGCGGGAAGACTTGCACGCTAGCGACGGCGAGCGGCTTCTCCCCCGTCCCGAACAGGTCCAGCAACAGATAGCGCGACATGGTGGCCGGGTTCCACCGCACAACTTCCACCTCGTTCAGCATCAAGACGCCGCTCCCTCGCTTCCGCACCGTCACGAAGCGAGCTTTCACGAACACGTTAGCCCACTCGATCGAGTTCGTGTAGTTGGCACACGAAAACGACAGCGTCTTGCTCGCCGTCACAAGCGCTCCGGATGCAGTGCCATCACTTGTCGTCAACGGGAGAGCGGACAGCAGCACGTCGAATTGCTGCGCAAACGGAGCTTTCAACTGTAGCAACGAATCCGTGCGACGGTCGTCGTACAGGTCGCCGCTCCACGCCGGATATCCGTTGCTTCCAGCTGCCGTCGCTGGTTCAGGTGCGCAGAGCTCGTCGTAATGACTCCCCACGGACGGGTAGAGCACAACCGAGCGAACGGGCTTCACGCTGCCCAGGTCTACTTCCCACCACGGATCCGTCCCGACGTCCGTCCTCGTACTACCTGCCGCTATCGTGCTATCACCTTCATCCTGGATAAGGAGCGGGTCCCATGTGGAATGTCTTAACCCGTCCACGGCCAAGGAAGAGATCGCATCGCTCGGTTTCGTGCTGCTCTGCCTCGTGGCCATTCCACGCGCGAGGTTTTCGCTCTCGGACCTCCTTACCGTCTGCAGGAGACGCCACGGCTGGAGCAGTGCGGGGCTGGGCCCCCAATCGGACTTGAGTCGAGACCGGATCCCCGCTCCATCCGCGGTGGGTGTCACCGATATGAACGAGTCAAACGCCTGCACCTGCGCGAGTTGCAGCGCGCCGGTACCTTGGCGGTAGATCCGCACTGCCACCGCACCAGCTTGAACTTCCCAAAGCAAAATCCCCTTCCGAACGCGCAGTCGCTCCACGTGAGGGCAAGCCCTCGGACAGCCATACGCAACGGCTTCATCGAGCGATAGTGCTTTGGAACCGAACGTCTCCAGTGAAGCAATCACCACGATGATCAATGCTTCGGAGCTCGCGTTCTTGTCGACAACAGAGGCGGGCAGGAAAATGGCCAGCGTTCCCAACTTCGTTAGCCGAGGGAGCGTCACCTCCCACCACGGCTCACTCTCACTTGTAGTGGTCGCAACGGCGACGGTACTGTCGACCGAGTCATCGTACGCGGCCCCGTTGGTGGCAAGTGAGGCTGCTAGAGGTTCGTTGGTTGTCGTCGATACCACAGTTGAGCTCTGCGTAGCCGCCAACCCGCTCAGCAAATTAGGGAACTCGTAGGACAGAGACAACAGGGGGCGCAGCTTCCTCTCGAATACAGACGAGCAGAGTTGGGTCGTAGCCATCGACTCGGTACTTCCCCCCTCCGAGAGCACTTCAAGTTGCAGCGAGACCGCGGATAGTCGAGTGGGCACAAGTTGCTTCAGAAGCGGGGAAATGTCCACCTCGATCGAACGGCTTTTCTCCACGGTCGCTGTGATCTCCATGGACGCTCCATTCGTGAGGAACGAGAGCGGTTGGGGTGTTGCCGTTCCTTCACGAAGACTCTCCGTCGTCCACGCGTTGTCCACTGCTGTCACCTTCAGCACGTACTCCCGCGTAAAGCTCACCCCCTCTGACGACGCGTCACCTCCAGTCGACGAACTGCTAGCGCTATCCACTTCCGATGCATTGAAGATCTTGTACGGCGTTTGATGCAGCACTAGCGTGGCGCCCGAGTACGCGAGCGATGTGTCTCCATCGTGCAGACGCGGGAGGTGAAACTTCATGAACGTCTTAACATCGGCACCGAACACGAGGATGTTCCGGAGTGCCGACTCGATGGTCTTCCCATTTGCGGTTGTCGTGGACACCGACACGTCGTGGAATGCCAGCGCCGTGACGTAGTCTCCCACCCAACTGGTTGCATCGCTTGCCTCTTTGGTCGCAAGCTTGGCTTTCGGCTGGTTCACCACCACGTCGACCTTCGCGACGTCATTGTCCCGAACGAAAACATTCACGAGCATGTGACCTGGCGAGTGGAGGACGATCGGCAGCGGGTTGTAAGGGATTCTCCCCCCACCCACCGCACCCCAGCTAGGGTAAAGCTCGTCCGTAGCTGGCGCGACGGCACCTTGGAACCAAAACGCGGTGGCACTCGTGTAGCCGTAGACCGAATTCTGTACACGATGCGAGACCGTGAAGCTCACGTTGCGCTCTGCCACCGCATCGTCCACTGCACGCACCGTGACGCGTTGAGGCACAAACCAGTTCGTGGCTGTGAACGTTAAGAGCGAAGGAGAAATCGCCACCTGAGAGTTCCCCACGATCGCGATGCTCACGTTCGGCGCATCAACACCGCTCTTGGAACTCCACGCAGTTTGATCGTAGACCGCAGCAGCCAACGGCGCAAAGTCTTCACCCCAGAACCCGCACGTGTCCGATTGTCTGTGCGTACAATACACCGAAGAGATCTGCGCTTGACCGCTAGGGCTGACAACCTTCGCGTGGCCTCCGATCGACGGCGGCGCGTTCAACACGACATCGTACGTGGCATTTGTCGTACCTCCTTCAGTGATCTCCAACGCAGCGGTAGAAAGCGTCACTGCTGCGTCGTTGTCCCAAATGCTCACGTCGACGCTGTTGCCAGGAAGGAATTTCGCCATGCCACAGTTCCACGAATGCCGCTTGAGCGAGTAACTCGTCGGAAACATGGCGAAGGTGGCAGCAAGGACGCGCTCCACATACCCTGCAGGCCACTCGTCGAACGCCCAGCGCATGGTCTCTAGTCGCACCAGGCCTGCGCATATCGTGTGCTGCACATTCCTCGGGCTCGCGCTCATTTTCCGCGCTTGCTCAACGTTCATGAGCCCCAAGAAGCTCAGCACGAAGCCCCGCAGCTCCGACGGAGGTGGCGTGAACGCCAGTATCGAGTTCGCTGAGGAATCTGACAGAGCCGTAAGCTCCGAGTCGCTCTTCTCCGCTGCTAGCATGTCCGTTAAGGTCGCGTAGCTCATGTCCGCCCACGTTTCACCGGAGCTTCCAGGGTCCAGCGGTGGGCTTCCGAATCGAGCTGGGACTGTGTCGCCAGTCGCCACGTCGGCGATGCACGCCCCGTTGCCCTGTGCGAACGCGCACTCGTCCGTGATATCGCACACCCGCACAGACGTTTGCCCAGCGTGCAGCTCCTCCTTCGGCACTAAGCAGACTGTCGAATCCAGAGGATCACAGTTGGGCACGTCGAAGCATTGCGGGCGCCGAGTATGGTATCGGATGTCCTTGCTCTCGCTGTAGTGGAGCAACGGGCCTCCGTCATAGAGCCCGCCGTACTCCACTTCGGACTCGGCATCGTCCACGGCACTCACGAGTACGCGCTGCGGTTTGTTCCAGTCTCCCGGTTGGAACGTGAGCACTGCCGTGTCGTCTTGCGTCGCTGTGCTTGGTGGTGCTTCAGGGGCTACCGCCGTTTGATTAGCATGCAGCGGCTTGATCACGACCTTGACCGGATGCCACGGCCGCGACGTTAGCACGACGTCATAGCTGTCCTTGCCCCCTCCTTCGGCAACGAACACGTGTTGTCTTGAAAGAGACACCCCAGCGAGGTCGTTGTCGTCGATCTGCACGGTCACGTTGCGCCCCGTGAGGAACGGAGTGTCTTGTCCATCAAAATTCGGGTCGGTGCTGGTCACGGAGTGCGTGACAACAGCGTAGTGCCTCCCTTCGGCCAGCGCGTCGTCCACGGCTGCCACACGTACGAGCTGCTCGCGGTTCCAATTCGCAGGCGTAAACACGACGCGCTGCGGCGTCAAGAACTCGAGCTGCTGCACCGATTCGCCGCTCGGGTCCAGGAGCCGCACGTCTTCGGCTTCTACTACGACGTCCGCGAGCGGCTGCCGGTTAAGCACCACCGCATACTCCGCAACCAGCGCTCCTTCCCGAATGCGCCTTCGTCGCGGCGTCAGCGTCACGCCACCGTCCATGGCGTAGTCGAGGATGTCTCCACCAAAGTTGAGACTCACGGCGAAGTCGTACGCTCGGTTCTGCGCGCTCGTTCTTGCCTTCGGGTCCATGACCTGCGACTCGTAGTCGGACACCCGGCCCGCGTGCGTGCGGGTCTCTAGAATCTCCGCCACGTCCACTTCCACCGTCTCGTCCAGCTGGTTGGTGGCGCATCCGCCGGAGAGCAGCAGCGTGTCGAAGCTGCCGTCCAGCCCCACCCCGTAGGCAAAATCGTTCGCGGTCGTGCCGAACTGCGAGGCAGCAAGCACCAAATGAGCTATAGAGGCCACCGAACGAGCCCCGAGTTCCATTCCTTCGTACCTGACGCGTCCAGAGCTTGTCTCCGGCCAGCGAAACCTTGAGCAGAACGACGTCTCGACCGCCGTACTGGCCGAACCCGTTGAGTGCGTGGCCGCCTTCATCCAGGAACCCCCACGTGTATCCTGGCACATAGAGATACTCGGTCCTTGCGCCGGTCGCTGCGTCCGTCTCGTTAACAATGGCGACGGAAGTGGCTGCGTCTGCCAGGTCTGTCCCCCACTGCATCAAACAGAAACAAAAGGGGATCAAACACCTCGTAGGATGCGTCTCTCGCCTCTCAAAAAAAAAAAAACAGCACGGACCTCTCTGGTCCAGCCGAGGGTTCCGTCCGCGTTGAGGCGCGCTACAAAAACGTTGAGCAAGTCCACGTCCGCGTCGTCGAGCGTCTTGGAGCCTGCGAAGTACAAGTTCCCGTGCGCGTCCTGCACGCCCTTGCCGGCGATTCGCACGACGGCGTTGGGCTCCTGCTGCTGCCAGTCGAAGGCTTCGTTCGAGAGCATCCACGTCTGCACTTCATCCGGGCTCAAGTCCGCCGCGCGCACGACAACCAGAAGGACGACCAGCAGCAGCAGCAGACTGCAGCATTTCAGGACGCTGGACGTCCTCGAACGCATTTGCACTCGAGCAGCGGACCCGGAAGATAGATTCTCGCAAGAGACGCCGCCGTAATGAACGGTCGGACACAGGAATCCCAATCGCGGGGCACCCCCTTCTAAGAGTGCTGCTTTGAAGACGGGGAAAGTTTGCTTTGCGTCTGGAAGCGACCACCGACCTCTTCCCCAGTTTCTATTGAACATTCGCTGACTCAACCTGGTTCGTGAATCTTCGAGCCATTTGGTGACGGCTGCCTCCGCTTTCTGCGCCGCTTTGGAGCGCGGTTGCTGCCTTGTTGCAGCCAACAGCAGAAGGCCGCACTCGAACCACTAGCTCACGGGGTCCTCGCGCAGCGGATTGGAGACCGACAAGGACGGGAAGTAAGGCCGGCATGGCGAGTTCCTCCATCCATCGAGTAAAATATTTAAAAATACTCCATCTTAAATATTTTACGGCTCCCGTGCCCTTCCTCTCATTGGTCGCTCTCTTTTTGACCAATCATACCCGTACTACACGATCCGCAACAACACGATTAGTCGATCCTTACAGGCACAGTATCAGACTTTACTACTTCAGCACTGCACCAGCATGTGGCGCCGGGGTCTCCTCCAGCTCTCCCCCGCCCGCCTCCGCGCGACGCCTCTCACGCTCTCACGCGCCATCGCCAGCACGTGTCCGCTGCAGTACGGGAAGGCGCGCGCCATCGAGCTGAAATACCACGACGGGACGTGCACGCTGGCGGTGCCGCTGCCGCTCAGCGGGTTCGACGAGGAGCGGGTCTTCAGCATCCCTCCAGGTATTTTATTTTTACTTAACTTTTTATGTATTTATTTATAGGTTGAGCTATAAACGTATCCAACTTGTATATGTTGACCTACAGAGACCACCGTGGCCGACATTGTGGCCCAGATTGAAGCCGAGGACAAGTCCGTGCAGAGTGTAGCCATCCGGTCCGCCAGAGGGGAGGAGTTCCAGCCGGAAGACACGCTGCAGCAGGTCCTGACGGACGACTTTGAGCTGCTGCTGAACGACCAGGTGCTGCCCGTGAGGGCCCCCGTGTTCACGGGCAGCGCGTACCAGAGTCTGGCGGACGACGGGGACCTGGACGTGCGCTCCGTGGCGCAGAAGGCGGCCATCATCATGCTGCGCAGCGACCTGGAGCGACTGGGCAAGTGGAAGATCAGCCACCCGGAGTTCGTGCACAGGTGCCAGGAGAGGGGCATCCCCAAGAAGCAGGCGCCTGAGGTGCTGCGGGCCTTCCACCAGTCGGGGGTCGTCTTCTACTTTGGCAAGTCGGACGACGAGGACCTGACCCACTCGGTCTTTCTGCAGCCGCGCAGCATCCTCGACTCGTACTTGGAGTCCATTGGCCTCTCGCCGCTGTCGTCGCAGCTTTTCGAGCAGCAGCGAGAGGATCTGCTGGCCAAGATCCAGGCCCTGGAGCCGGAGCATGTGGCGCTCGTGAATCTGCGTCGCGAACTGGAGACGACTGCTACGAGGCAGGCCAACGTCATTGCCTACGGCCTGTCCACCACGCTCGTGGGAGCCTTCGGGCTCTACTTCTGGCTGTCGTTCATCCACTTTTCGTGGGATATCATGGAGCCGGTGACGTACTTCACGGGCTTTGGCGTCTCCATCATCGGCTATGCCTGGTGGAGTCTCACCAACCGTGAATACGAGTACGAGAGCATCTACCACTACGTCTTCACGCGACGCCTTCAAAAGCAGATGGCCAAATCGAAGTTTGACCAGCAGCGTTACGACGCTTTGACCAAGGAGCTGCGGCAGGCAAGGGAGCAATTGGCGCAGACGGAGCTCGTGCTCAGCAAGTCGACGCCCCTGCAGGCCAACTACTTGCATCTGCTGGACACGAAGCGTGAGCTCAAGCCGCCACCACTTGCTGCTCCGCGATCGCAGATCAAGGACGAAGACGCGCCAGTGTCTCTATAGACTATCGTTCAGCGGCCCCAGTACACTGGCACGGAAGTAAGTTTGTTGTTTTTAGGCATCTGTCGTAGCACGAATGGAATGCGAAATGGCAGGTGTGTGCATTGTAATACAGCGAGTGCAATCAAAAGCACAACACGAGGCTTGAATCGGGTGGGAGGATCCTTTCATATTTTAATCGCGGAAGTACCATGTCAACTGTCTCCATTGCGGTAGACATCCAAGTTGAGGTGAACAAGCTGCTCAAGTATATCCAGAGTGTCCAAGGGAAATTGCATGCGCGGGCCATTATTGTAGAGAGTACTGACTGTTGGTCTGGTGGATCGCAGCACCACTCTGGTCTCATTTTAATGATATCAACTGGGACGGAGACGTCGCAGGCAGTGAATGAGGTGACCGCTCGTTGTATACCACGGATGGCAAGCAAAATGTCCAGAAGATCGTGGTCGCTGGGGCTTCCAGCTTCACGCACGCACTGATAAACGGCGGAACATTCAACTAGCAAGTAGCTGATATTGATCGTGGTGGAGAAGACCGCTTCACTGGGGCTGTTGACTTTCCAGCAGAGGAGTGTTTGAACGCTAAGTTGGAGCAAGAGGAGGAGAAGCACTGTATGCTCGATCACCTCGAGCAGGTATTTAACCACCTTGAACCGATGCTGGCATTTGGGGGGGGGGTGGACATCCCCAATGCCCTATTAGTAGAAGACGCTACAGCCGTCCAAATCTCCCCCAGGTGTAAATGACCTACTTCGTGTCGGTCGTTGTACTCGCAGGCTTTGGGGAGTTCCGAGTCTGAACTTCAGACCAGCAAACGTCAAAACACAACACGAGGCAGCATTTCAACAACTGCATTCCCCATTCCGATATGTCCAACTTATACAGGACCACAGCACGCCTAGATCAAGCGGTTGTATTGCTCACTGCGCGAAAACCGAGTCACCAGGTTGCTGATCACTGTACCCAAGGCGACGAAAGCAGCCAACAGTGCAAAGAGCGACAGTCCAATGCTCGCGTTCTGCCCACCCGCGACTTGTTCCACTCCCCCGATTGCAGTTTTCTCCGTCATGCGCAGCGACACAGTCTCCATTGGCGTCTCCTCGTCCTGGTGTCCGATGATCGCCACCGTGTCCGCCGGAAGCTCTTCCGACTGCAGCGGCAGATTGCTGAGCACGACATCCGCCGTCGTGTTGATCGGGTGCGACGTCGCTGCCCCCTTGGCAAACGGCACGATCCCCCACAGCGAGCCTCCATACAGCGGCGTCGTCTGCGAGAACACCAGCTCCTCGTCCGAGATGTCGGGCCGCACCCAGTGGCAGTCCGCCTCGATCCCCAGATTGTTCACGCCACGCACGATCTTGAAAAAGCCCTTCATACCCCAGTACGTCCCCCACGAGTTGCGCACGTTCCAGAACTTGGTGCCGTCCGCTTCTTCCCCCCAGCCGACAACTTCCACGTCGTGGTCGATGTCCAGAAACCCGCTTTTGTCGTGGAACACGCCCGCCGAGTAGTTGAACGTGAACTCGTCGCTGCAGGCAACGCCGCAAGTGATGGGTCCGTTGAGCAGCTCCTTCATCATCGCATGTTCGCCCGACACGCGGCCGTACTCCTTGGCGCGGTAGCGCACCACCGTCTTGACCGGGAAACAGTGCGGGCCTTGAGGGTGGTCCGGCGTCGTAATACAGCTTTAAAAAAAAAGAAAAAAAAGATACCAGTCGTCAACCCAAACTTACACACACACACAAAGCAACACCAACAACAATAGTACTCGTACTTCATGCAGTATCCTTCCGGGGGGCACGTGCCGTTGGTCTCTGTGTATTTCCTGTAGTCCGTGGCGCTGTAGGGCACGCAGGTCTCGTCCGGGAGGCCGTAGTGGTGCATGAACTCGAACACGTCGGACGGTTCCCCGCCCCCGCAGCCGTCCGAGAGTCCGTGCGCCGGCCCGCAGTTGAGGAACGTCTGGCGGCTCAGCTGCACGTCTGGACCCGCGTGTCCGCGCGCCTTGTGCAGCATCTTGATGCGGTCCTGGGCCGCGGACAAGGCGCCGTGGGCGAAGCACGAGCCGCAGTAGCGTGGGATGTGCTGGTTCCACGACGGCGTGCACAGGCCCCGGGCGCACCAGTCCAGCTGGCCGGGGAGGGCGCGCAGCTCGAGCGCCTCGGCCTCGGTGAGGGGCGGCAGGGCGCGCACGCTGGGGCGCAGGTGCTCGCGGTTTCTCCACGTGCGGGCGCAGAGCGGGGCGGCCGAGGCGGCCGAGAGCAGGAGAGCGACAGACGCCAAGACGCGCAGCATTTTACCAATGGACACGGGCGCGGGAGAGCGCGGAAGGAGAAGTGAGGGAGTGACACCGGACGTCATGCGACTGCAGCGGGGGGCAGTACACTTGGGGTTTGTATGGATGGAGTTGCCGTGCGGTGGCCAATCAACGCGTCCGACAAAAGGGATGCGCACGAGTCCGAGTGTGGCGGTGGTGGCGGGCCAACACACCAGACGAACGACACCGTAAGGCGACTTTGTTGATTGGAGAAGGCTAGATTTCAGCTGCGGCGTCGAGGTCATGAAAAAAAAAATTCACAGTCTAACAGCATTTACTGCTATAATTACTGTATTGCCTTATAATATTTGCGTGAGCGGT
Organism: Phytophthora pseudosyringae; assembly: GCA_019155715.1. NCBI lineage: Eukaryota > Oomycota > Peronosporomycetes > Peronosporales > Peronosporaceae > Phytophthora > Phytophthora pseudosyringae. The sequence goes on along the minus strand of JAGDFM010000146.1, from coordinate 52,449 downwards.
CTGCCAACACGAAGTTTGCTCTTTATGAAGTAGTCACTGGACACAGTCATAGCACAAACCTCGTTGGGGCCCAGCCGTAAAAAACATCGAGAAGACTTTCACTAGATAAGTTCTCATTCCCGTTCTCATTATTGAGAACGCTAATACCTGCGCTACCAGACTCCTCGCTCCTTCTATCACCTGAAAAAAGAGCATAACACTGAAGACCAACACAACGGGGTTTTCTTAACACGGAATATTCAATTTCAAATGCCCCTCTTCTCATCTACTCCGAAAGCTCAGCAACGAGTTTTTATGGAACTCTTCAATTCTACTACCTTGGTAGACTATCGGTCCTCGTAGAAGGCGAGTCGGGCACAGCCGCCATCAGTAATCTTTCGTCTTCACTGTAGTGTTTCGGAGGATACACTCTTTCTTGGGAGATGGACTCAGGTGGCTACTTTGCAACAGAGTTGATGCCGTTCAGGCCTCCAACAAGCAGAACCGCTAGAAACAACCCCAGTGCGATGAGCGCGGCTGGGTTATCGTGCCATTTGGGCGAGGATTTCGCCGCCACCGTCCCCAGTCGCTTAAGGCCTGCCTCCTTCAACTTGGTGGTGGGATTCTTCTGGAACGAAGTTTGGGATTTTTTAAACGAGGGATTGCTCTGTAGCTTCTTGGTCAACCCCTCGTCCTTCTGTAATTTCCCAAATACCTGGCCGATCTTGGGGTCGCCCTTGAGAGTCTTGGCAATGTCAGGATTATTTCATACGGTCTTCGCCAAAGACGGATTCTTCTGCATCGACGTTAGAACGGCCGGTTGTTTCCCGAAAAGTGGCTTCAGTTTGCCGGAGACCGAAAAAAAAAACTTTCCTCGTTCCAAAGCTTCGCTCACCACAGCATACGATGAACCTTGTTGTCAAGTCGTTCAAATGGAGATGGCCTCTGCCGAAGGCTCAATGGTGGCTTTCCGGAGGGCACGAGATGTCCGCCAATAAGGTATCGCGTCTGCATGCAAATTACCAGTCCTGCGATAGTGTTATGAATACAGTTAGGTCGCCCTTGTACCAGAGCTACATCTACGACGTGTCCACCACAAGATGACACGACGACGTTGAGAATCGTAGCGAATCTTCGTCCAGAAGCAGCGGTGAGGTCGCCGGCTCCTCCGTCTTCGATCTCACCTTCGCAGTGCTACCCTCCGTACATCGTGACCTTCGCAGCCTACTGGTTCTAGGTAACACGTGCTGCAGGGGATATCCAGTTGCTGTGCACAGATCGTAGTCTTTGGTCCAGCAAAAATAGTCGCCTAAGATGCGAAGCCGCCCCGAGTCTTGAGCTCGTCTTCAACATGACTAAGACTAAGACGCCGCCTGATTGCTACATCGCCACCAGACCACTATCCTATCTCTCCTTTAATCTCCCTCTCTCTCTTCTCGACCGCTCATGGCCGACTGCCTCGAGTGCATCCTCGGGGGCCTCGACTTGGACTGCGACTTCGACCTGTGCGAGTGCGAGCGATGCGACGACTTGTGTGATACGCTCGCGGACTGCGACGCCGGCGACTGCGTCGACTCCTGCACCTGCAGCGGCTCGTGCTGCGACTTGCTGGCCCAGCCCGAAGAAGGCTACGCGTCCATGAACACACGAGGGGCGACCGGCGTGTCGGGGGTCGTCCCCGTGGCGCCCGTCGCAGTCAACTTCCTTCAAGCCACGTGACGCATTTGAGCTCGTTAATGAAAGCCACCTATACGAATTGAACACCAGATTCAGAACACACTGCGCCAACCGAAAAGCGCCAAACCTCACAGCTTCAACCAAGACAAGGCTGCAAGCGACCTACCCGGACGAGGTGAAGGAATACACAGAGGAGTGGAAGCGGATGTGGCTAATTTTAAGCAGTGTCTGCATGACAAGCCTATGGATGCACCGGCGTTGCTAACCAGGCTTAGGACATACCAGATCTCTAGTCGCCAATAAGGCCAAATAGATAAATATGCCTCTCTCTCTACCTATACGAATTGAACGCTGTTCGTATAGTGGAACTCCGCGATGCGTTCTGCTCCATGCTTGATGACCCGAGACTTCGGGGTGACTCTCGTCATCTTCGACGGTCCCACCGCCTACCGCATACGAGCTCCTCGAGCGGTCGACCGCCTTCTGCCTGCAGCCTTCGACGCATTGTCAATGCTGCGGGTCACGCTCGAGTCGAATCCCCACTTGCTAATTCGCCACCTCCGTCCTTCATCCCTCCCCTTCCAACACTTGACCAAGCCATGGCGACGGAGAGCCCGAAGAGCCCGAGCAACGTCGACTTCGAGAAGTTCGACAAGGCCTCGCCCAGGGTGAACCCCAAGGTCGAAGACATCGAGCCCCCAAAGCGCCGACGCTGCTGCAGCCAGAAGGTCTGGGCAGTCACGCTCCTGGTCGTGGGCTTCCTCACCACCATCCTGGGCATCCTGTACGGCACCGCCATGCCCGCGTACGTCAACTCGGCCATGGAAGACCAAGTCGTGTCCTGCTCCGACGCGGACGTGGCCAAGGCGACGTACCTGGACCCGTACGGAGACTGCGACGACTGCTCGCCCTACTACGTGTCGGTCTACATGCTCAACGCCACCAACGCGCAGGACTACCTGGCCACGAACGCTAAGCTGCGAGTGCAGGAGATGGGGCCCTACGTCTACCGCCGCCGCGAGATCAAGTTGGACGTGACCCTGTCGGACGACGCCTCCGTCGTCACGTACAAGACGTACACGTACCACACGTACGAGGCCGGCAGGAGCTGCGACGGCTGCGCCGAGTCGGACGAGATCGTGAGCTTCGACACCGGCTACTTCAGCGCCATCGCGGCCACGGGCGGCGAGTTCGCCCTGCTGGCGACCATCGCGGCGCAGTCCTTCGCCTTGAACGCCACCGCGACCGAGATCCAAGCGACCGTCACGGAATACGGCGAGCAGATGATGCGCTGGATGAACGGCCTCAACTCGCTGGACCCGGAGGCCATGCAGACGGTGACCAACAACAGCGCCGTGCTCAACTTCCTTAGCTCCGGCCCGGAAGGCATCGCCGACCTGGACCTCTCCAGGTTCGCCTACAACGGCCTGTTCGCCAAGCGCACGGCGTCGCAGTGGGCGCTGGGCTACCCGAGCATGCTGGCCGGGCTTCTGCTCGGCGCCAACTACATCAAAACGTGCGAGACCAGCATGAACGCAGCGTGCGCGTCCTGCACTGGCACCGACTGCTTGGCGATTGCTGCCACCTGCTCGCAGTGCACCAAGGGCGCTGCGCTCATGGCGGTCAACAACGTCACGTGTGGCATCATCGAATCCATCTACGCCGCGGAGCACGGCGAGACGGAGGCTGCCACCTTTGCGGCCACCACGTGCGGTCTGTGTGAGAGCGTGGGTCTCTGTGCCGCCCCGCTCCCCGGTATCGTCGAGATCTCCGGCTTGGACTACTCGCAAGCCGCACCGGACGCGTCCACACTCACGGAATACAAGAAGCGCACGGGCTGCGACGACCTGACCAAGATCGGAACGTACGTCGAGTACAACGGCTTCACGGCCGCGCCCGTGTGGGCGGATCTGGGCGAGCGTCGCAACCCGACGCTGGCGGAGCTCAGCGCATTCACGAGCTACGCCAACTGCGAGTCCCCCGTGGCCAACATCACGTGCTTCGAGGTGTCCGGTACGGACGGCGCGGCCCTCAAGCCCGGCGGCGTAACGATCCACGGCATGGCCAAGCACACGACCACCAACTCGTTCAACTCGTACACGGGCGCTACGAAGATGTACGTCGCCATCTCGAGCACGGACACGGAGGTCGATTTCAACGGCGTCTCGCTGCACCGCTTCGGCACCCCGAGCGACACCTTCGACTACACGGACAAGAACACCAACCTCGGGACGGGCGTCCCCGTGGACGGCTTGCAGCAGCTGAGCTTCGTCACGGGCTTCCTCACGTACATGTCCGGCCCGTTCTTCATCTACGGCAACACGTCGCTACTCGAGGCCGTGGAGATGACCAACACCGACGGCACGGTAATGACGGCGGACAGCATGTACACGTCGGGCGGCCTCGTCGAGAGCTTCCACAGTGCGTACGGCACCTTCGTGGACATCGAGTCGGGCACGGGGCAGACCATGAGCGCACGCAAGCGCTCGCAGATCTCGTACGCGGTGGCGGCTTCCAGTGTCGTGGCCAACGCGTCCATGAGCGACTTGGTCTGGCCGACGCTGCCGACGGAGGTGGTGCTGCCCACGTACTGGGTGCAGGAGGCCGGCGAGGCCAAGGACAGCGTGCTGGACACGTTCAAGAGCACGCTCACCCTCGTCAAGACGTTCCTGCCGGGGCTCATCGTGCTGCTCCTCGTGGGCGTCGCGGAGGTGGGCGGCGGCCTCTTCCTCTGGCGCCGCCACAGGCAGAAGCTCGAGATGCTGCGCTACGGCAGCGTCATCTGATCTGAGCGACGAACGTCTGTACACCGCTAGCGAAACGCATGTAGTATATCTCCACGTGTAGCGCCTGTTTCCATAATGAACTCGCTTTTGTGTAGTCACAGCGTACAAGTACAAGTAACTTGAAGCCAATGCAGCAACAGAACACCGCGGGACAGATGGCTACACCGGCAGCGAATAAGACCTAGTTCCGCAGCATCCGATCCCGAGGAGAGCTGCTGGCGGTGCCGGGACGGGGGCGGGACCCACACACAATTCAAATTGAGCACGCAGCCTGTGTGACACAGTTCAAATTGAGCGCGCAACGAGGAGAAGCCGGAAGACGATGGACGACTGCTGCGGCGCCTGCTGGGGCGCGGTCTGCGGCGGATGCTGCATCACGTGCGCCGAGGTGGCCTGCTACCCCTGCTCGAGGTGCTGCTGCGGAGACCGGGGCTTCGAGTGCTGCACAGGCCAAGGCGACGCGCACAGGCGACAGAGCTCCGACGCGTACGCACGAGCCGGCTCCCCGCCCCCAGAGATCGCCGCGGTGCCCGTCAAGATGCAGCCGCTGACCCCCGGAGTGACCGAGAGCTCCGGGCCCGTGCGGCTAGTGTAGGGCGGAACGAAATACGTAGCGGGGGTCCTAATATCGACGTAGCATTTGCTAAAACTGTGGACTGCACTGATGTGCGCGCCCTCTTCGCTCTTGGCTCCCTGGAAATGGTACGCAGATATTCAGATATTCCCTCAAGCGGCCACGCTGTCCAGCAGTCCGTACTCGCTGATGGAGTTCGACACCTCCTATTGCAACCGCACGCAGCACAGACCCAACGTGTCAGTGAGTTGTGGGCATCACTACAACAAGAGGGCCACTGCACCGTACCAGGAGCGTCGGCCACCGTCCAGTCTCGAGCTTGGAGAAGATCAAGTCGCCTGCAGTCGTCACACGCAGTCAGCACTCGATCGTCCACAGCAAGCGCCGCACTTACCGTTGAAGTAGATCTCGAACGCCCCCGACGCTGTCAAGCTGCTAGCTGCCGTCCCCATGAGCACCACGACCAGGAACGTCGCGAGGCGGTTGTCCCGCGCCCAGCGCAGCATCGTCGCGTCCACCCCGAGCGCCGGTAAAATCTGCCACCACAAGTCCGTCAGCGTCCTCCGTCTCTCTCAGAGCACCCACCCGCACTCACGTATTCGCCAAACAGCAGCAGGATCATGGCCGTCGCCTGCGCGTAGCCCAAGAACTGCGCCAGCATCTACATCCAGGACAACCGCCAAGAAGGTTAGTCGTCCTTGCTCTTCACGTGTCCGTCCTCCTTGTAACAACAGTGTCACCGACCATCTTGTACGGGTCCACCTCGTAGTTCACGCCGTCGACTCTGTCCACCAGGTGGGGGAACGTGTCCTCCACGTACGTCTTGATCTGCTGGAAGTTCTGCTGGTAGCCGCACGCCGTGCAGTACGCGACGCGCACCTGGTCGTCCACGAGGCTGCGCTGCAGGTTTCGCTCCTTGGCGGCGGCCGCCTCCTCCGCCTTCGCGGCGGCATCGAACACCGACTCGGCGGGGGCCCCGTGCGACGCCAGCACCGCCAGACTCAGCGCCACCAGCAGCAGCAGCAGCAGTGCTCGCGACGTCATCTCGCTTTTACTCCGAGGTGTCGGCTGTTGTGGCCGTAATTTTAGCCCTAACAGCTCGTTGTAAAGTGCTATTTGGACCCTCAGTTGAGCCTAGAAGTGCAGTCCAGACGGGTCAACACTGCTATTAAAAAAGGGCTACCACTGCTATCTCGGAGCTATCTTGAAGCGAATCAGACCTCCGCTCACTATTTAACGATTTCGGTGGTCGAGGATCATGTGCGACTGCGGGGACGAGGGCGTGTCGGCGGCGCGCCGCGAGAGCGCGTACGACATGGTGCGCGTGGAGGCCGCCGTGCAGCTGGTGCTGCAGCAGGCGCAGCCGCTCGAGGCCGTGACGGTCCCGGCACACGAGGCCGGCGGCTCCGTGCTGGCCGAGCCCGTGCGCAGCGTGGTGCGACCGCCCTAGAACGCATTGCAATGCGTTATCTGCCCTAATACAGCACTTCTGACGCCGCAGGAGCCACTGCCGCCCTTCCGAGCGAGCATCATGGATGGCTACGCGGTCGTGGCGGCCGATGGAGCGGGCACGGTGCGTTGGGCTGCTGTTGAGCTGCTGGTCGTGCGGTCGTGACCGGGTGTTGTGTGTCGCTTGTAGTTCCCTGTGGTGGAGCGCATCGCGGCGGGGGACGTGCCGGCGAGCGCGCTGAAGGCCGGCCAGGTCGCGTACATCACGACGGGGTCCCCCGTTCCGGACGGGGCCGACGCGGTGGTCAAAGTCGAGGACACGAGCAGCGTGGCAGGCAGCGAGGAGCTGGAGCGAGAGGCGGCGGTGAACATCCTGACGGCGGTGAAGGCGGGCCAGAACGTTCGGCCGGTCGGGTCGGATATTCGTCCGGGGGATTTGCTGGTGGACGCCCACGAACTCGTGTCGGCTGCCGAAATGGGGCTGTTGGCGACGGTGCGAGTGCGGGATGAAGGGTGCTGTGCTGCTTTGGTGCGGCGGTATTGACCTTTGTGCTGTTCATGCAGGCGGGGATTACGGAGGTGGTGGCGCACAGGAAGCCTGTGGCGGGTGTCCTCTCGACGGGAAGTGAGCTGGTGGAGGCCTTCCAGGGGACGACAACACCCGGCAAGATTCGAGACAGCAATCGCCCGATGCTGCTAGCGCTGCTGAGCGGATGGGGCGTCAAGACGCTCAACTTGGGCGTGTGCAGTGATAAGAAGCAAGCGTTGAAGGACACCATACTGGAGGCGCTCGAGAAGGTTGACGTACTGATCACGAGCGGTGGCGTGAGTATGGGAGAGCACGACCTGATCAAGCCTTTGCTAGCGGAAATGGGCACCGTCCACTTCGGAAGACTGTTGATGAAGCCTGGCAAGCCCACCACGTTTGCCACGCTGGACGTGCAGGGCAAGAAGAAAATGGTATTTGCTCTTCCGGGGAACCCTGTGAGTTCCTTCACGACGTGTCATTTGCTGGTTCACCCGGCGCTGAAGCGACTTCGTGGCGTTCCGGTCTCAAAGTGCCACCACACCAAGGTCTATGCTGCACTTACGCACCCGATCAAGTTGGATGCCGAGCGTCCCGAATTTCATCGCGCTAGCCTGGCGTGGGACGGCAAACAGCACCAATTCCTAGCCACTAGTACTGGTCGGCAAATCAGTTCGCGCTTGTTAAGGTTTGTATGTGCAATTGGCGAGTCATATCCTACCTCTGCATCTGTGACTAACTTGCTGTGATCCACTGAATTGTTTAGCTGCCGTAATGCTAACGCACTGCTTTGCCTGCCGACGGGTACGGAAGTCCGCGACGGCGATGCTGTTGCAGCAATCATTTTGGACAGCACCTTCGGGAACACCACGGGCGTCGTTCCAGCCACGCCCATCAAGAACCAGATTACTGCGTCATCGGATCACATGCCCGCCAATGAGAAGTCGAATGCTCCCAAGAAAGTTTTCCGAGCTGGCCTGTTAACGGTACGAGCCCGCGGTGTACTATAGATTCCTGCTTCTCGTATATTAACGCATCGTAATTTTGGTTGTGCGCCTGTAGATTAGTGACCGTGTGTCTGCTGGCACCTCGACGGACATGAGCGGGCCAGCGATGGTCGACGTACTCCAGCAAGTTGACAAGATCCAGATGGATGTAGTGGCTATCAAGGTTGTGCCCGATGAGGTGGACCGAATCCAGGCTGTGGTGATGGAGTGGGCAGACTCGGACGTTGTGGATCTGATTCTGACATCAGGAGGTACGGGCTTTAGTCCTCGCGATGTTACCCCGGAAGCTGTCAAGGCTGTGCTGGACAAGGAGATCCCAGGGTTCCCCATTGCGATGCTCGAGAGCTCGTTGAAGATCACGGCCAAGGCTATGCTGTCTCGGCCCGTGGCAGGTATTCGAAAGAAAACGCTGATCATGACGCTGCCTGGGAAGCCGAAGGCGGTCGTGGAGAATTTTTCTGCGATCGCGGAAGTGCTGCCGCACGCGCTGCACCTTGTACGCGACGTACCACACGAGCACCATCGCGCGAATCCGAGTTCGCTCTACACGTGATGACGAGCTCAGACCTGCGAGCGCATGATTAGCTTCGACGTGACCGATGTTTCTTTCGACTGGACTGACACAATGCGTCTTGTATTTTCTCCTGGATGCGTAGCTTCCCTATTGATCTCCAGCCTGCGAGTTGAACCAACTTTTCGAATGCACTGAATGTCGGCACTTTCATGGTGGGCTTGGCTTTTGGCGTCTTTAGTACTTCTGGAGCAGGGACGAGCTTCCTAAATTCAGCGATGAATTCCCGATTGCGAAAACAATCGAGCAATAGTTGATGGGAATCCAACAAGTGTCCACAAAGGCACCAAAAGTCCGATGACCAGAACTGTACCAATGCCACGTACTTGCGCGCAGAGTGAAGGTCGTCTTGGCTGCTTTTGTAAATCAATTTCAATCCGGCCTTGGATTGGTCAGAATCGCCGTCAACGACTGGTCAAAACTTGCTCTGCATGGCTATATTTGCAATTTCCTTGTTCTAGCTGATTGGACAGCGACGTACGTTTCCGCCCCCTACTCGCGCCCAGCAGAACCAACAGCGCCAAGAAGCAGCCAGCCCCGCCTCGAGCTCTTTGCTCTGCCGCCCCCTGCACCCCCGCCCCCTTCTAGCGCCGACATGTCCGCCCCTGCCAACGCCGCCGACGACCAGGTGGAGCTCTTCAAGGTGAAGAAGCTGATCAAGTCTCTCCAGGCCGCTCGCGGGTGCGTCAACGTGTCGTCCGCTTCCACTATGCTGCTAATTTCGGATCCGAAAATAACACTCTCTCAAATGTGATTCCGCATCGCCCCCCAACAGGAATGGCACGAGCATGATCTCGCTCATCATCCCGCCCAAGCAGCAGATCCCGCTCGTGGCCAAGATGCTGTCGGACGAAATGGGCACGGCCTCCAACATCAAGTCGCGCGTGAACCGCCTGTCGGTGCTGGGCGCCATCACGTCCACGCAGCAGCGCCTGAAGCTGTACAACAAGTGCCCGCCCAACGGCCTCATCATCTACTGCGGCACCATCATCACGGACGAGGGCAAGGAGAAGCGCGTCAACATCGACTTCGAGCCCTTCCGCCCCATCAACACGTCGCTCTACATGTGCGACAACAAGTTCCACACGGAGGCGCTGGGCGAGCTCATGCAGGACAACGACCGCTTCGGCTTCATCGTCATGGACGGCAACGGAGCGCTCTACGGCACTGTCTCTGGCAGCAACCGCGAGATCCTGCACAAGTTCTCGGTGGACCTGCCCAAGAAGCACGGCCGCGGCGGTCAGTCGGCGCTGCGTTTCGCGCGGCTGCGGCTCGAGAAGCGCCACAACTACGTGCGCAAGGTGGCCGAGACGGCCACGCAGCTCTTCATCACCAACGACCAGCCCAACGTGTCGAACCTCGTGCTGGCCGGTTCGGCCGACTTCAAGAACGAGCTCAACGGCTCGGACCTGTTCGACAAGCGCCTCGCCGCCATCGTCGTCAAGGTCGTGGACGTCTCGTACGGCGGCGAGAACGGCTTCAACCAGGCCATCGAGCTGGCGGCCGAGACGCTCGCCAACGTCAAGTTCGTGCAGGAGAAGAAGCTCATTGTGAGCTACATGGAGGAGATCGCCCAGGACTCGGGCAAGTACTGCTTCAGCGTGGGCGACACGATGAAGGCGCTGGACCTGGGCGCCGTGGAGACGCTCATCCTGTGGGAGGACCTGCCGCACCACCGCTACGTGCTGCGCAACGAGGCCACGGGCACCGAGTCGGTGAAGATCCTGTCGCCGTCGGAGGAGTCGGTGGACTCGAACTTCCTGGACTCCGAGACGGGCGCCAAGCTGGAGACGGTGGACCGCATGCCGCTCGTGGAATGGTTCGCCAACAACTACAAGCAGTTCGGAACAACGCTCGAGTTCGTGACGGCGCGCTCGCAGGAGGGCTCGCAGTTCTGCCAGGGCTTTGGTGGCATTGGCGGCATTCTCCGATGGAAGGTGGACTTCATGGAGATGGACTATGAGTTCGACGACGACGACTCTGACTTTGACGAGGACGCGTTCATGTAGAAGTAATTATTGCGTGACGCTTTGCGCTTAGTTAGGAAAAAGCGTCACGCACCGTGGCGCTGCGGGAGGAACTTGCGCAATCTGACGAGAAGGAATGCATTTCAGACCAGCCAGCCGTCCCAAGCCGCGATAGATTTTTTCGAGCAGGGAGGAGAGCAGTACAGCGGCTGACCCGGACGAGCTGTAAATACCCAGTGAGGCGAGGAATACACGACACATTCCATGCCCGAGTTGCCCTCGAGTCTTCGAGTGCGTGGCCAGCCGTCAAGGCGAGCGCGATGGGGGGTGGGAGTGCTAACATGTTCGTGATGGTTGTGTGTGCTCACAGATGAAGGACCTCAGCTCAGTTGTTTTTCGATCAGGCGCCGAGATACGCGAAGCGCACACGAAGAGACGCGTGCGGACACCATGGACGACGAAGCGAGTGAGACCCCCGTCGAACGCATGGGAAATAGCAACGTGGACGAGGTGCAGGAGGCGCGGGAGCAGAAAGCAGCAGCGTGTTTGCAGCGGATGTTTCGTTGTCGCAATGCGCGATTGCGGCTGCGTCTGATGCTGGCGTCCGTGTTCGAGAAGTTTTACGACGCCGACTCGGGGCTCTTCTACTACCTGGACAAACGCACGGGCGAGACAACGTGGGAGAAGCCCCGTGCACTCCGTGGTGACGACGATATCGAGTTGACGGCTGTCTACGATGGGAAAGAGGAGGCGACGTCGGACGCTGAGCCTACAGGAGAGACAGGAGCTGCTCTGCAAGTCGTCGATCTGGACAAGGACGACAACAAAAGTGGGAACGAAGAAGGCGAAAAGGGCGAGGAGGAGGAACGAGACGAAGAAGATGGAGACAAATATTTAGGCTACTCGGCACAAGAGCTGGAGTTAGCTCGGGAGCAGTTCGCACATTTCGACACGGACTCGAGCGGATCTATCAACGCCAACGAGCTCCTCCAACTGTTCACCAACCTTGGTGAACAGCTCACGTTGAAGAATGTGCAGGGGCTCATCAAAGCAGTTGACACGGACGGGAATGGCGAGGTGGACTTCGACGAGTTTCTACATCTATTGCGCAAGCAGCAGGACAAGAACCAGTACTCGGCGTCGTTGACACTCGCTCTGCTCTTCGGGCCCAAGGAGCTGACCAAACTCAAGCAGCAGTTCATGGTCCTGGACTTGGACGGCAGTGGGGACATCGACGAGCACGAGCTGCAGCAGCTAGTGAAGAAGCTGGGTCGTCGCGCGGAGGAGTTCGACTTGCCGGCTATGCTGCGCGAGGTTGACGCTGATGGCAGCGGGTCCATTGGCTTCAACGAGTTCCTGCAGATCGTGGCAACCATGACAGAGAGCGACGGCAGCAGCCCCAAGTCAGCGTTTGCAGCGCTACTGGATCTGGGCATCGCGCAAGGGCTGCTCAACGGACTGGACGAGGTCGTGCAAGCTTCGCGCCAGAAGGTTTTCGAGTGGCTCAACGCTGACCTCATCGCCGAGCGAAAGAGACTTCAACTGAAGCGCGAGCGTCGAAGGCACCAAGAAGAAGAGCGGCAGCACCAACTTGCAAAAGACCGAGAGCTGTACGCGACGCGCCAGGCAGAGCTCGCTGTTATTGAGCGAGCTCGTCATGCCCAAATTGAAGGTCTAGCGATCGAAGTGGAGTTCGAAGGAGACGGTCGCAACTTTCCAGCAGCAGGACAATTCGCGCGTGTGCACTACGTCGCCAGCTTCGAGCGCACGGGGGAGATCTTTGAATCAACTCGAGCCCGATGTGGCAGCGCGCTTGAGTTCTGCGTGGGTGCCGGACACACCATCCAAGGCTTCGAGCTAGCGTTACAGCGCATGAGCGTCGGCGAGACGGCTCGAGTTACCATTGCTCCCGCCCTGGCGTACGGCGTGAAAGGCCGACCACCTCGGATTCCGCCCAACGCCGCGCTTGTGTTTCGTATTGAGCTCATCAGCATCAAGGAGAAGCTTCAATCTCCTATCGAGGTGGCGCCGATAACACCCGTGCAACGAGTACGAAATAGGTAGCCAAACCCCGCTGCACCTCCAATGATCACCTGTTCATGCAGCAGTTCCTATCGAGCAAGCTCCCCTCACTCGAAGTCGGGCAGAGAGATGATTGGAGATGGCGAACTCGCCTCGACGCTTAGGCGGTCCACAGTTCAGAGTCCCAACTCATTGTGGCGAGTTGGACTGGCCATTTACACATCCTTGTGCACTGGAATGGCCCCAAAACATGAATCGATTCGGTAGATGCACCTGCGTCTGTGGCGTCTTATTCGCGTTGGCCATTTGCTTTTCTGATCGCTCAAGTCAGGATGCCAGTTGACAACGATAGCGCAATGGCTTTCCTTATCCCTCGTTGCTTCCGACGGAAGAAAACCCCGCCGACTCCCGAGACAGCTGGAAACATATTCGAGCAGCGGATGAAGCAGCGACTGAAGAAGCAGCACAAGCGGTCGTCGAGAGCGAAGCACACGCGACCTCCTCGACCGGTCGATAACGAATTCTCGACGTTCGATCTGCTAGCCGTGAGAGATCGATCGGCCGCTACGAAGAACTCTAGCAAACGAAAGCAAGAGCAGTGGCCACAAGGGTTGAGTTGGGACTCCATCGCGGACACGTACCTTAGTCCTCCTTCATCAGTTGGGGCTGAGGCAGGTGGGATAATCGGCACGACACACACGAGGAGCCCATGTGACGAAGACCCAGAGATCTCGAGCAGGTACATAGCGCAGCTAACGCGGCAGGAGGTATCCCAAGAAGCTGCGTTCCGACTGCAGCAGCTCGCACACCTGGACATGGGCATTTCAACTCCATCGTTCGTGTACCAAGTCCCACGACAGTCGGCACGAAAGTGGAGCATGGCCACCACACAAGGGAGCGTCGCTGGCTGCATCCCGCAGAACAAATGAATATACCTGAATTGTCACGCTTAACACCCGAGCACCACGCGAACCACGCACCTAACCTCGAGCCTAGATCATGTCGCCGTCTTCATCACTGTCCTCGAGGTCGATCATCAGTGAGTCGGCCTCCTTCGTCAGCTGGTTTAACCCCGTGAGCTCCTCCAAATACGCAGTGGAGTTGCACGCCTTCTCCAGCAGATCCAGCGCATCGGCAGCATAAGCGTCCAGCACCTTCGAGCTGCACGCGATGCACTTGTCGAACGCCTCGCCCGTGATCACCATGTTTTGGAACGCATTCAGGAACCCGCGGAGCTGGTGCGGGATGTAGCCCATCGGGGCAGAGCCATCGCTTGGCTTTTCAGCGCCCACGTATTTTCCTTGGGGCGAGTGCAACACAGCGACAAGGAGCTCCACCGCCGTCGCTGCCGCAATCGGGGCAAGACCCGGCCGAGTTACAGTGCACATTTGATCCAGCGTGCGGTCCTTCAGCGAGTCACGAGGACTCACGATATCATTACAGAAGTAGCAGCCAAGCGATGGCTTTGTTGCGCCTCCATGCTCGTGGTCAGGATGGACACCATGACGCATTACAAGGTAGCTATCGAAGCCAAGTGCCGCATTCAGAAGGAGTTTCTTCTTTGACGACGTGATCACAGTCGGTAGCCAACGACTCTCGCGGGAATCCGTACCCAAAAAGATGATATCGTGCGACTCGATGAGCTGCTCCAGCGTCTCCAGACCCTTTTTGGCCTCCTCCATCAATTGTGAGCTACTCAAAGCGTGGCCTGCCATCGGGATCGTCAGGTTCACCGCCTGGGAATTCACAAGCGGGAAAATGCGCTTCAAGGCGTTCGCAGCACATTCACCCTTGGGCTTCCCGACGTCGTTAAACTCGAACAGTGGCTGGCGCACTGGGTTCGAGTGACTCACCGTGGAGTTGTCAACGAAAGTGATGTTGCGAAAACCCCACGAAAGCAGACTGCGCGCAGTGTAGCAGCCGAGCGTTCCTGCGCCAAGAAGCAAGCACTTGGTCTGAGCAAGAAGCTCCAAGTCTAGAGACGGCAGCTGGCGCCATCTCATCAGCTTCAGATTCAAATCAACCGAGGTCTCGGCAAGACGGATAGGATCCAAGATACCACCGAGCTCCATCATTCGCGGTCCCATTTTACCACGAACGTTAGCTTCCCAGCCCATAACACGCACATCTTGCCGGGATCGGCCGCTTGCCATGAACGGCTGGTCGCTTTTGACCTCAAACACCACGGAGCTCTTCCACTCGAAGTCATCGGGCACTTCAGTGAACTGGTGCACGTGTTCACGGAAGGAAATTACTTTCAGCGGATGTGAACAATCCATTTTCTCAGCCGGTAGCGACGTGAGCAGCGCCAGGAAATTGCGCAGAGGCCAGCCCGGATTCACCTTCAGCGGGCACGGGTCGACGAAGCCAAAGAGCGTCTCCACCACGCCCTCCGCGCTGTGATGAGCAGTTCTCCACTTTTGGACATCCAAAACTCGTACGCCCTGCTCACTGCTTGAGCTCCCGGCCAGACGCTCCACCACGAAAAACGGCGCAAAGTTTCCCTCCACCGCACCGGTCTCGCTGTTCACACGACGCAGCTTCAGTAGCCCTCGAAGAGCTTGAACTTGCTCCTTCGGCGACAGCACCGAGGACACCCCCGCAGGTGGGGCTCGGTACTGGAACGACGCCGGCGGAGACAACGCCGGGAACCCGAACCAGTACAGGAACGAGTGCTTCTTCAGGTCGGCGAACGTGACGAGCACGAAGCTGTTCAGGTGGTCGATCGAGACGTCTCCGCTCCCACCGCCTAGCACCAGGTCCAGGACCTTCTCCCCAGCATCTCGAAGCAGCTTGGCCTTGTCCAGCTCCTTGAAGGCCTGTGCCCGCCCAATACAAAATTAAAGAGTCAGGTAATCGACACCTTGCAGAAAGGCCGTGCAGAGCCATCTCCCGACCCACCTCTAGCGTATTCGTGTTGAACAGCAGCCCTGGAGCTTGCCACTCGTACCGGGCCCGATCCGTGTCCCTGTCAACCCCCATCGCATAAACTATGAGAATCAATGACGAACCTCATACCTTATATCGGTAGCAGAAGCCCCACCTGTCGCCCTCCTGGACCCCCTCCGCGCTCGGGAACGCGCTCTCGTCGATGGTGAAGCGAGCGGGGACGTTCACCGACCTCCCGGGCGTGAAGTAGCCCGTGATTCCCTGCACCAAGTATCATATTAGAGAGTCTTGAAGCTATTTCTTGCGCTCTCCATCGCGCGCGCACCTGCGCCTGGTCATCCAGCTGGAACTTATCGAGCTTGAGCGACGTCAGCGTCTGCCAGAAGGACACGTCCGGCGCGCTGTTCCACGGCTGGAACTTGAGCACTTGCCACGCAGCAGACGCGTCGGTCATACTCAATTCTTCGTGGATAAATCTTCAAATGGGTCGATTTTTTCTTAGAAGTCACTAAAATGAAATTAATACCTGATACCTTAGTGACACCAAGTTCAACTTGCCCGACGCAGAGACCAGGTGGAACGCAGTACACCAGGTTACGTTTACTCCACTTTTCGACAATCGGCAATCACAGAGTCGTGGCAGCGTTGGCAACATGAGATGGCAGAGCTTTTGGAGCTCAACTTTAGGCACCTAGCGATACGGAAACACTACCACACAGAAGTGGCATTCCGCCAAGATCACCTCCACCACTCCTCCTGTAACGGGGTTACATTCAGGAAATATGATTACCCTCTCGAAAGTGATCGTATGACTTTCTTCATGGCTACATTTGCCATGAGGCCCTGAGAGCCACTCAATCGTGGGCTCTGGGGCATTTATATAGGTTTAATTATAGATATCAAGTAGTTTGTATTGCAGACCAAACTACAGCCCTATAAATATATTCAGTCGTACTTTTACCTACTTGGTACCAGTCACCTTCAGGCCAGGGACTACGTGAACTCGCGTTCACTGGGAGTTTGTATAAACTCCCTAGAGCACACTTCCTCTGTGCAACATGCTCGTGTAACAGCCCGTCACCCTTCCACCTCCACTTCCACGTCCACTTCCACACCCACCACCACTTCTACTTCCACCTCCACTTCTACTTCCACATACACTTCCACTTCCTCTTCTACGTCGACTTCCACCTCCACTTCCACCTCCACTTCTACTTACACTTACACTTACACTTACACTTTCACCTCCACTCCCACTTCCACCACCACTTTATGGCGTTGGGGTTTGACCGAACTGGGAAAGGGAAGGCGCTGTTAAAGCGACTGTTTGGGGTGATTCATTGCGGCCACCAAGAGTACAGAGGTGTCAACGTGATGGTGGAGCTACTGGAGCGCAGATTCGTTCTGACGAATGCCCGCCAACTGTCACTCTGTTTATCAACCAGTGTCTTCTGTGTAAGCACTTCAAGGGCGTCTAACTGCTAATCAACTCACTTTGCAGCTTTCTTTCAAGCGCGTAACGTCATATATGTTTCTATTACTTTTCGTTCAGTCGTCGTCAATAGAAAAAGCGCCATGAAAACTAACTACACTGGTCCTTGCTCATCAGCAGAGCACAATTCGCCATGCTGGTACTGAAGGTCACATTGTTGGGCTGGAGTACGAATCTCCGAGAAGGGTTCACCTCGTCGATAAGAGCCCAGAGAATCACAGATTTGAGCCTGTGCACCTTCGCCCACATCCCCGCCAAGTGGAGCATCGTCGCCCACATCCAATCCAAGTGGGGCGCGTCGTGGCACCACGCAATTCCTCCTGAAGATGATGCGGCGCGCCATGTTCGTGAAAGATTGTTGACGCGGGTGTTTGCATGGGACTGAGTGGGCAGCTCCCTGCCGATCCACATCCGATACAGACTGTGCGTCACCTAGCATCAGCAACAAATACAGCAGTGTGGACGACGTGCAGGACTCAGTGCCCAACGCGTCCTCGTCAAAGGCCAACCACAACGACAGCAGCGACAAGCGCTAGCTCGGGACGGGAGCAGTCTGGGCAGGCTCACTTCATTGTGCCGTCAACAAGGCAAGTAGGCGAAGATAGTTCTTGAGCAGCTAGAAAATTGCAGAATGAGAACAAAACTGGTGTGGAAAGCCACTAGTAGTGTCCTACTACGGATATCACGGTGAACCGCTTGCAGTAAGACGATTTGTAGCATAAAGCGCCGTCTTTTTGATTGACACACGGCTGCAATGCCGCTGGAACACCGCAGCACGGTTCGAACCGTTGTTCAAGAGTGCCTATCAGCGGTTGCTGTCTCAACTAACCAGAAAGTAATAAATTGCTAATATCTGATCCAAAAGTGGGCTAATAATAATATAACTCTATTTGTTTGAGCATTGTTCCAAGCTAATAGATCAACTATTAGTCTGCTACTAGTCTCCTATTACATATTACCAGATTATCACCTTCAGACAGAGTTACTACCAAACTCTGGTCATGCGGGGTGCGGATTCATCGATCCCCGACTGAATTGTGAGCGAAATATCCTACCTTATCTAGTGAAACTTCGCCTCCTACTTCTCAATGACGTTGTCTTATGTGTGTAAAGCTTCAGCTCGATTGGAGAAGGTGGTATTTAATAAAGCGACTTCGTTCAGAGAAATTAGCCCTTTTTGTGTCGCTTCGTGGCGAGAATCATTGTTAAAAGACTCAAACCTGTCCACCAATGTTGCTCCACTACCGTTCTCCTGTACTCTGGAGCGCCGCAGCCAAGCGACTAGCCTGCGTGTATATATATATCGCTAAAGGATATCGCCTCGCGCGTCAGGCCGCACACGAACGCCGGCGTGTCCGCGTTGATCTTGGCTTGCTTCTCAGCGACTTGCCACATGGTGATATCCGGGATGGCAATGTCCGGGTGCGGGGACTTGTGGACGATGGCGTCGCTAGGCTCGCCGTGGTCTTCATTCGAGTAGCAGCTCCTCATGCTGGATAAAGTGGCTGTAGTTGACAACATGCTTAGTCACAGCAACACCTTTTCGAGCGACACGTCAAACTTTGAGTGCACTCGACGGAATTCCAATCTATACAGGGCTCCCGAGAAATACATTGATGCAGCAATTATTGCAATAGATGTGAAGCAATAATCTATTTTCGCCCATACCAGTTCGAAACGGATTATTTACCGCTCTACCGGTAGCCCATCAATAATCTATTGGCAGCAAACCATGCAGGGATGGTTGGCGCTGAAGTTTTCGACGAGGGGCTGGCATCTCACTTTCAATGACCCCCAAGCCCCCAGCCAAGATGCTCGCTACCCCACGCCCTCCGGTCCCTGTCCCTACCTCCTTCACCAACAGGCAGGTGGTGGACTTTTACTTCCGGCCGAGCCGCGACGAGTACGACGAGGTCATACTCGAGTACTTCCGTTGTTTGTGCGGTGCTATCCGGAAGCGTGTAACCGGTACTGGCTACACGAACCTGATGCAACATATCAGGCGCGAGCACCCAGCTTTTGCTGACGAAATGCTCGCTGCTACGCCTGGCGAGACGGGATCTGTCGTGCACTACGTCCGTCACGCCGCTCAGAACAGGTTCGGGTGGCTGGAGTGGATTATCAAGTGTAATCTGCCTCTCTCATTTTGCGAGAGCAAGCTTGCTCGACGGTACGAAAATGTACCTCTTGTGTACTAAATTTGACTGACTGACTAACATCCTGATGCGATATGTAAACTAGGTACACGACCTTGAAGCCCATCTGCGTCGAGACACTGCTACGTTACATGGAGGGTGTGAAGCGAGGGATCGAGCGTGCAATCGCGACCGAAATGCCGGTGCACTTTGGACTCATCATCGACAGGTGGAGCCATGCCTCAGAGCACTACATTGCACTGTTTGCATCGTACGAGGTCGATGGTGCGGTGCCCGTTGCTCGGCATGGTTCCACTCGTCAATGATGAGAGCGACGATCATTCTGCTGTGGTGTTGTAATTCACAGAAATCGTCGTTGGTGCGGCTTCCACGCAACAACACAACAGTTCGCCGAGTCAGGTCGGCGATGTTGGGTGATGCGTAGGGTGTGATCCCTTCGCGGTTCGGCCCTCCCGGGTTCAGTTGCGGCTTCGCTCCCGTCGAGTACCGCGCAACCAAGCTTAATCCCTCCGGAGACTCGCTGAGCTAGCGATCTCCGTTCCACAAACCCTGTGACCTCACACTAAAGGATGGACGTCGGCGCGTGAGCGCTTTTACAGGTCACCGAGCGCAGCGTGCGCCCGACTAGGAGAATTACGGTGCCCTCGGCTGAGGCCCACCGGCTCGTCGAGTTCGACGAGACTGGTCTTCGCTGGTAGCTGTAGCGGTATGTGCCCTTCCCCAGGCCGACCTTGATCTCTTGGCGCTACCAGGCCGATTCCCCTACAAGCTATGCCTCTTGGGGAACGACGGCAGGCATAATCCAGCCCGTGCAGGGACTTACCGGAAAAGTGTACACTTGTCTTGGACTTAGAAAATTCTGCTCTGTTAGTTATGTGTCTGTGTCTTCGAGCGTCCCTTCGGACTCCTCCCTTTGGTTTCCTAAAAGATCCTATACAAATATCTAGTGAAATGGGGTCGTTACAGATCTCCAAGCGACCCTTCGCCGAGCCCTGATTTAACCTCGCTGGGTCGAACTTTCGCCAAGTCGAACCGTACTTAGCCGCGTTGAACTTATCGAGTCGAGCTGAGTGTACCCAAGTACCTCAATTAGGCAGCCTAGGATAGGCGCCCCAAAAGTTGCGTTTTCATACACCACACTGCCGCCAACCACCATACCTTCTTGGGGGCAATGCTCGCCCGCGATTTCTCTAAGCTCGTGGAGCAGTGTCTCTTCTTGGTCGGAGACAACTGCTCCGTCAATCGTCGCCTAGCGACTCTGATGGGCGTCTCGGTAGTCGGGTGTGTTGGCAAGATGACGCCTCGACTAGCTGCGGAGTACCGGTAGATACCGGTATGACCATCACTCAGTGGGACCGCAATCATTCCTGTGATTACGGGACGCTGATGATGGGACGCTGTTTACGCTAC
>JAGDFM010000146.1:11015-31290 GCA_019155715.1 Phytophthora pseudosyringae | reverse complement strand
GACGCTGATGATGGGACGCTGTTTACGCTACGGAGGATTACGGGACACGTGGGTACAAGATCGTGGGTACAAGATGGGATCCACGTGGCAGTCGCTGATTGGCTAAGGTAAGTCAGTATCCAGTAGATAATCCAGTAGAGTGTATCCAGCAGGAGTATCCAGTAGACTTAGAGGTAGCACAGTGTTGCGAACTAAGGACCTCAATCAACTCACTTTGCATTCTGACATCAAGTGCTCAAGTGACCTTACTTTTGAAACACCCATCTGTTGCCGATTGCCTTGCGTCCCTTCGGCAGCGGTACGAGGATCCACGTCTCGTTCTTGTGAAGCGACTCCATCTCCGAGTCGCACGCTTCCTTCCACTTGATTGCGTCGCTGGANAATCCAGTAGAGTGTATCCAGCAGGAGTATCCAGTAGACTTAGAGGTAGCACAGTGTTGCGAACTAAGGACCTCAATCAACTCACTTTGCATTCTGACATCAAGTGCTCAAGTGACCTTACTTTTGGGTGTGCGAGTCACAGGCTTAACTTTGCCGTTAACGAGAGGCTCAGTGCATGTGCGGGCGACCTTGCATGATTCAAGCTCTCATGCTGAAGCTGTGAAGGCTGCGACTCTTCGGTGAGTGCTTGGCCATTGCTGTAAATAATTGGTTCGGGTTGATATTATGTGGAACATAACCACCATATCCTCCTTCGTTTGGCCTTCAAGGTCGCGATACTTGTACGCAAAATCTTCTGCCAGTTGGTGGGAGAATTTGTTCCGCAGCTCACAAACATCGAAAACACCGGAATAAGCCAATAGAGGGGCAAACAGCTGCCGCAGTTGATAGAAAATCTCGCAGAATATCTGCCTTCCGCCGTATCCAAGAGACGGCTGCGTGAGCTCTTCGGCGAACTGGAGGACGTGGAATCCGTTTCAAAGGCACTACAGGGCGCTGATGTCGACCTGCGAGACGTTCTAGTGTGGTTTGACGGCCTCATTGCGACAAAGGCGTCGTATGCCCGCTATCTCTGTGAGTATGCGCGCATACCGTTTGCCTTAATGAAGTTTAACTTAGTATGTATTGTATTGTAGTGTGATTTAGCACCTCGCGCTGATACTGTGCACAGCCCCGACTTCGAGGCGGCGTGCGTGCGAGTGCTGAAGGGCCAATCTAAGCGCTTAACCGGAGCGGAGAAGGCCTCGTTGGAGCGCTTTCAAGCCTCTCCATCCAGCTGCGACGCCTCACAGTACACAGAGGAAGAAGGACAAGCGTCATTCATTGAGCGCCTCCAGAAGCGTCGCCGCTTGGAGGAGCGGCAGCCGGTGTACGACTTGCTGTCGACGATTCCGCCCACGCCGAACGTCGTTGAGAGATTCTTCAGCATCGCTGGAACGACGTTTGGTCAGCAGCGCCATTCTCTCCAGCCTTACACGCTGGAGATGCTGCTGTTCTTGCGCCAGAACAGCGAGTACTGGGACTCGCGTACCGTGGACAGCGTTGTGTAAGCGGCAGGTAACTTCTGATGTGAACCAATAATCTATTTCTTGGTGCTTCGCATTGCAATAATCTATTATGTCCTGCATAAATAATTTATTCCACGTCGTGCTTGGCAATAGATAACAATGCAATAATCGGCGGCCCTGAATCTATAACCACGGCCATCCCGCATGGCGGAATGCGCTGGAGTGACAAGTGTGCAACTCACGTGTCGCTCCTGCCGACATCCTCAGCTCAACTCAGCGCCGATCTGCATCGGAATTTTTGAAACTGGAGTCACCCCAAGTTGTGCAGCTTTTGGTGAGCTTCGTGCATTAATTGCAGTTTGTGTCGCAACCTTGCGATTTGCACGCACCATTCACGCGAAAGAGTCCTCATTGCAGCGCGGTCAGCACCAATATGTCACGGAAACGGCGAAATGTATCGAGCCACGCACCCACTCCATGCCGATGTGTCGACTCCCTCGGGCTCACCAACTTCACATGGCGGGTGGCCACGCTCGGTCAGCGATGCCATTCGCAAACTAGCCGCGCAAGACAACCAAGACCTACTTGACATTGCGGTGAGTGATGAGCTCTCAGTTGATAAGTTCCTGTTGGAAACGAGGCAAAGGCGGTGCAGCTGATCTAGTTGCGAGTCACCGGTCGACCGCCACTATTGTCATGAACGACGCATCGAGGTTAAATTATATTTGCGGCGCGGCTTGGTATCGTCGGCGATCAAGTACTTCGCCTACCGAACGGAGAAACGCCCTCTGGATGGCTTGACCCCACCGAAGAAGCCTTCGACATGAAGAGTAACCACCACGAACTGCTTGGGGATTAACGGAAATTGTCGAGCGTGCATGTCGTTGAGCTCGACGAGTGCTGTAGGCGTGCTGAGCAACTATGCCCACAATGGCAAGCAAGTAGGCGCAATGGTGTGCTGCCATCGCCTCGAGCGCATTTACCGAAGCCACTTTACCATGTTAGACAGTGTGCACCGAGTTAGACAGTGTGCACCGAGGGCATCCCTGTACACGCAAGCGATGTTGAAGTTGAAATTACCCGAAGTTGGTACGCAAAGGCAGGAGATCTTGCCAGTGTAGCCAACTTCCGAATAGTACCAACATCCGGAGCCTTTTTAGCAACTTCAACATCGACGGTCATCGGAGCTCTCCATCAGCTCGCTGAGCGACATCCTCATTCTCGCTTTGGCCAGGTCGAGCTCACTTGCCCCCGCCGGTCGAGTGAAAATGCTGGCGAAGCGCATGTTCCGTCTGGCAACGGGGCGGCTCGTACCCGCCCTCGGCCGTCGCGCGCGGGGCATCACGACCCCCAGCCTGCCCACCTTCTCGTCGTCGGCTGCGGCCGAGCACGTCGCGAACCTGCCGGACCCGCGCGCGGCCTCCGACCGGATCGTGCACAAGTCCCCGCACGAGGACATCCAGATCCCGCGCCACACCATCTGGGAGGTCGCGGCGCTCCAAGCTCGTGTCAACGGGGACAAGCCGGCCTTCGTGTGCGGGGTGACCCACAAGACGGTGACGTTCCGGGAGCTCTTCGCGGGGGCCCGCCGTCTCGCAGCGTCGCTCGCACATCACGGAGTCCGCAAGGGGGACGTCGTAGCGCTGCACTCGTTCAACTGCATCGAGTACCCCATGGTCGTGCTCGGTGAGCTACTGAAACACTGACGCACTTGAGGCGCGGCACTTTGGTGAGAGTTAGACGTAGCTAACTACTATTGCATTCGCTGTGTGCAGCTCTGACAGGGATGGGGGCGGTGTGCTCGCCAGCGTCGCCCCTGTTCGTGCCGAATGAGTTGGCGTACCAGCTCACGCAGTCCAAGGCGAGCTACCTGGTCACCCACAAGCAGCTGGAGAGCGTGGCTGTCGAAGCTGCGTCCGTGGCCGGGCTGACGAAGGCCGTCACGTTCACGATGGGGACAATGGAGGAGACCGAGACGGACGACCTCAAGAGCATCAAGTGCGTCTAATAGGGAGAGGTCTAGACATTGCTACCCTGACTAACGCTTTGAGATGTGCTTCCTTTGGTTGGTCTAGTGACATGGCCGCGCAAACCGAGTTCGACTTCTTCTACGAGCGCATCGATCCCAACCTGAAGCTCATGCTACCGTTCTCGAGCGGAACCACTGGCAACCCGAAGGGCGTGGCGCTCAGCGCCAGGAATTTGCTGGCGAACGCGCTGCAGGTCAGCCACGTGGAGCCGGAAGGAGAGAACTTCCTGGGCCTCGTGCCGTTCTTCCACATCTACGGCATGATGCTCATCCACCTCAGCATCCTGCAGGGCAAGAGCATCGTCGTCCTGCCACGGTTCATGCCGGACACGTTCCTCGAAGCGTTGTCCACGTACAAGGTAAGCTCCACTTATCACGATCGGCTATGGTGCGTCGCCACTATTAAGCGTAGGGATTGCCTACTGTAGATCCGCACGGCCCACATCGCGCCGCCTGCAGTCCTGTTCCTGGCGCACCATCCGTTGGTGGAGGAGTTCGACCTCTCGTCGACGGAGTTCGTCGTGTCCGGTGGCGCCCCGATCGGCAAGCAAGTTGAGAGTCTCGTGCACAAGCGCTTGGGGCTCAACGTGAAGCAGATCTACGGGATGACCGAGCTGTCCCCGGCAGTTAACTACGGCGAGGATCACACGCGGAAGCCGGTACGAAAGCAGCTACGGATTTTGATCGAAGTATCTGTGAGGAAACTAACGCTTTCATCTGCTGTGGCTAGCAGGGAAGTGCTGGGCGGCTCGTGCCGAACACGGAGCTTCGCGTCCGTTGTATGAGCACGGACCGAGACTTGGGGCCGAACCAGGAGGGCGAGCTGTTGTACCGGGGCCCGCAAGTCATGTTGGGCTACGAGAACAACCACGAGGCCAACCAGAGCATCTTCACTGAGGACGGCTTCCTCCGCACGGGGGACATCGGCTACATCGACGACGACGGCTTCGTGTTCGTAATCGACCGCGCCAAGGAGCTCATCAAGTACAAGGGCCACCAAGTCGCTCCTGGCGAGCTGGAGGACGTGCTGAACCACCACCCGGCCATCGCCGACTGCAGCTGCGTGCGGGGACAAAACGCGCAGGGCGAGGAGATCCCGAAGGCCTTCGTGGTGCTGAAAAGCCCGGACAGCCCGAACCGCCCGACGCCGCAGGATATCATGGACTACGTGGCCGAGCTCGTGGCCCCTTTCAAGAAGGTGCGCGAGGTGCAGTTCATCGAGGCGATCCCGAAGAACGCGTCGGGCAAGATGCTGCGTCGCCGTCTCCAGGAGCGCGAGAACCGGCTCCACAGTGCGTAACTCTTGCAAAAGGGATCAATGTAAACTGAGAATGATGCAAAAGTGGATTGGTAGGAGCTGGGCGACCTCTTCGCTCGGCCTCTTCGTTTGAGGCAACTGATTATCTTCTAAACAAGTCTCTATTGTACATGGTTTCGAAGCTGAAAACCTCTCGGAGTCCTTTGACAACCGTCGCGCAGACGAAAAACTTGTGTCCTTCATCGGATTGTCGCTTGGTCTTCGTCGGCGATGACGGTGGCATGGCAACCCCGTTGCGCTCGTCGATCTGGACAGTTTTCAAGCTGCTTGGTCGTGGTCTTTCTAGCGTTTCTAGCGTCTGGTCTCGTGTGCTCCCTTAGTAGCGACCGTGGTGGTGGCGCGGAGGACCTTTCTGGACGGCGACGGGCTGCACGTACACGACTCGCTGGGGCGGGGGCGGGCGGCGGTGACGGTCCTCGCGACGGTCGTTGCCCCCACAGCAGCAGCACGCGGTGAGCGAACTGCAAAGGCAACAGCAGCACATATCGTCGCCGTCGCACGGGATGCAAATGGGGATGCACATGGCTGAAGTGGTTGGGGGTTCTTGTAGCTATCGATGCTTGCTGGCAAATTGAGGAATGACAGCTACTGAGACTTGCCACGCCAAGCAGCTGTTCGCAGCCGTGTGGATATTTGTCGCCGATGTCCAACGCATGAATCTGTGACGCGCGCACACTTGGACTCAGTAGAAAGGCTGGCGAGCCCGAGATAATATCCGGTGGGCGATTGTGTGCGCCACGCCACGGCAAAAGTTCAGCTTTTCCGCGAGCCAACCAGACTGTGTTGAAGTGGTAAGTGCAGGTTTTCCCGAGGATTTCTTTCCGCTCAAATTTGCCAGCAGCTACGCGGCAACGCGCCGCACCCGCGAGCATTGCCAGTCAGCGGCACGACTATACGGCATGTCGGTGAAGAGCTCTTTACACTACCGAAATCGCTCTGCCAACATTCCCTTGTCAACAAGTGGCAAAACTGGCGGCGCACAGTTACATCGAGCAGCGCGAGGCGTTTGCCTTCCTCGTGCCCAAGGCGATGATCAGGCAGCGGCGCAAGTGGCGACAGAAGGAGCGCGAACGGGCCGTGATGAACGTCTTCGAGGCGCAGATGCACGCGCGGATGCGGCGGCAAAGTCTGAAGCAGAGGGAGGCCATCGAGGTCGACGCGGACTGCGAGACGCTGGACCTGGGCAGCGCCAGGTCAAATGATAGTTACCAGGCCGTGGAAAAGGTCAACGCGGTGAGGGCCACGCAGTGGGTGCCGCACTCGATCGAGGAGGAGCTGTCGAGTCCATCGTCTTCGGAGGGCAGCGGAAAGGTTTCCCCAGCTATAGAGATGGATAGCGATAGGCCGGACAACGATCTGGTGCTGAAAGTTCGTCAGCCTCTGCCTCGAGACGCCACATTCCGGCTGGAAAGACTTGGCGGCTTGGATTTGTCGTTGGCAGTGCCGGCGTTCGTCTACCGAGTCTTTCTGGCTGGCGAGCACCAGTACAGTGGCGACGCGACGGAGTGCACAGCAGGCGACTATCGGCTTCCGCGACTGCTGCACAATTCAAGAGTGAACCTCCCGCCGCGCGCTGATCACTGCTACGTATAAGTTCTGCGGTCGAATCTACCTAGAGCATAATCTAATGGAAATCCCAGTCTTTGGGGTATATTTTATTTATCAGTAGCTCTTGACTCAAGTTGCCGGATTTCCGATGCAGTCGGTGCTGCGTTGAGTTGAGGCTGTCGCCAGGAGCGACACGTGAGCCGTCTGAGCCACCCCGACGCTGCACGCTTGTCACTTCAGCGCATTTCGCCGTGCGGGATGACCGTGGTTGCACTACATGTCTAATAGCTCGCGATTCCCTCGAGTGCATTGTCCACTTCTCCCCCCAAGTCGGTGCAGTTTTTGGCGAGCTTCGTGCATCAATTGCAGTACAGTGTACATGTATGTGTCGACAACCTTCAACTTACACGCACCATTCACGCGAAAGAGTCCTCATTGCAGCGCGGTGGGCATCAAGATGCCAAGGAAACGGCGGGAACGCGCTGGGGCGTGGGATGTATCGCGCCACGCACCCACTCCTTGCCGATGTGTCGCCTCCATCGGGCTCACCAACTTCACATGGCGGGTGGCCACATTCTGTCCGGCGATGCCATTCGCAAACTCGACGCACAAGACAACCGAGACCTGCTTGGCATTGAGGTGAGTGAAGAGCTCTGCCGCTCGAAAAGGTGTTGCTGTGGTTAAGCGTGTTGTCAACTGCAGCCACTTTGTCCAGCATGAGGAACTGCTACTCGAATGACGACCACGGCGAGCCTAGCGACGCCATCTTCCACAAGTCCCCGTACCCGGACATTGCCATCCCGGATATGACCATGTGGCAAGTCGCTGAGAAGCAAGCCAAGATCAACGCGGACACGCCGGCGTTCGTGTGCGGCCTGACGCGCGAGGCGATATCCTTTAGCGACCCGCTTGGCTGCGGTGCTCCAGAATGACGGTGTGAACAGGGGAACGGTCGTGGTGCTGCACTCGTTCAACTGCATCAAGCACCCGATCGTCGTTCTGGCGCTCAACGGGCTGGGTGCCGTCTGCTCGCCGTCGTCGCCGATGTTCATGGCCAACGAACTTTCGCGCCAAATTTCGACAGCCAAGACGAGATACGTGGTCGTGCACAAGCAATGAGAGGCGGCGTCCAACGCTGGTTTGGCCAGCGAGTACCCGCGGAGCTTGAGGATATTCTCAACCACCACCCCAGCATCATGGACTCGTGCTGCGTGCGTAGCCAGGATGCGAAGGGCGAAGAAATTCTCAAGGCTTTCGTTGTGCTGAAGCGCCCGAACGACCCCAGCGCTCCGACGCCTGACGACATCGTGGCCTACGTCGCCGTACAAGAAGATCCGTGGTCTGCAGTTCATCGATGCCATCCCGAAAAACGCATCCGGCAAATTGCTGCGCCGCAAATTGCAGGAGATCGAAGCGCGCTCGCAAGTTGCCGGAGTTGCTGCATGATTGTCGGCAAAATCTGCGTGATTCGCGTTCTCACCGCCAAAGCTTGATAACCGTTAATACATGTTGGTTTAATGCGTGCATCAATGCCCTCGTGTTAGAAGCTCGGTGATCTGTCGTTTACCTGACCCGAGCACCTAACTTCAAAGTCGTGGCAGAGGTTGGTTGTGGTTTCAATAATGATGTATTGCATCCTTTGGCTGTAGTGTACAACGGTGGGCACCGTGCAGCTTCGAACGCGGCGTCTGGTTTCGCTTGGTCGCTTCTTCTTTTTAGGTTCATCCCGCCGCTTGTTTTCTCCTTAGTAATAGCCATGGTGGGGAGGGGGGCCTCCCCGAACGATGACAGGTTCCACGTACACGACGCGCTCGGGCGGAGGAGGGGGGCCTCGGTCGCGACCGTGATCGCCGCCTCTACAGCAACAGCAGGCCGCTAGGGCTCCGCACAGGCAGCAATCGAGGTCTCCACAGCACGGGCTTGGTCCACAGATATCGCAGCAGCCACCGTCTGGGCCTGGACCATCGTCGCAGAAGCAAGGGATGCACATCGTGGTTTGGCTTTTTTGTCCGGTGTTCGGCGTCGGTGGTGGAGTGCGAATTGAGGAATGGGAAGGCATCCAAATGAGCCGGAGACGTGGGTACAGCTGCTGAGCTGCAAGCCTATGGATTTTCATCGCCATGCCTGGCGAGCATTGCTCGCGGTGCCGATCTGTGACCGCTGGCAGGGAGAGAGACATGAGCAGGGGTACTGCAGCATTGTTCAGTCTCTGCAGGGGAATCTGCTGGTTACTGAGCAACGAACAGGGATGACGCGACTGGAACGGGGAACTGGAACAGTGTTGGCAATCATTGCATTTGGGAAGGTCTCCGGTAAAAAATGTATGTCTCTGGTAATAAAGAGTAGGCAATTTTTTACTTTTTGGCATTTGCTGGTTACCGGTACATGGAGCTTGTGCTAGCACCATTGAGAAGAGATAGAGGATCAATTTAACCTATTGGTATACTTGATGTCTGGAATTTCCTAAGCCAGGTTATCAGCGCCGGTGTTCAGTAACCGATCCGGTGGTGTACGTGGCTCACCACTGGGTGTGGTGCTGCGTCAGGGTGTCTCGTCAAGAGACCGATGCAGTATTACCGTTACTTGGGCAGGCCTCGAAGATTGCCAGCTATCGCCTGCGAATATACCCTCGTGTGGAGAGATGAGAGCCCAGTGTATTCAAATAAATAGATCAACGCTCATCACTGTCATCACAGTCTCGCGTGGTTTTGTACTGGCGAGAGCGCTGGATGTACATGTACCAATAGAGTTCGGTTCAAAAAGAGGATACCATTCATGACTACTGCCATTCACGTAGTCGTTCCGGTTCTAGACTTACGGTTGTTCTACTTTACAGCACCGGCGGGGCTTCTTCAGCTTGGGCGGGTTGCTCTTTATCTTTGATTGCCGTTCCAGCTCGCTCTTGCCGTCCGTTTACACGCGGTCGTAGTAGCCGCCGTGGTGGGGAGGGTGACCGTGGTACGGGGGTCCTTGCTGTACGACCACGGGGTTCACGTACACGACGCGGTCGGGTGGGGGCGCGTGGCGGTGGTGGTCGCGGCGGCGGTCGTCGCCCCCTCCACAGCACAGGCACGCGCTGAGCGAGCCGCAAAGGCAACAGCACATGTCGTCGCCGTCGCACGGGATGCAGATGGGGATGCACATTGCTCAGTTGGGGCTTCGTTGGCAGATGCGGGAATGGCGGGCTCAACTTCAGACCTGCACCTCGAGCCAGCGCGCTTCGGATTTTCTGTCCAGTTGGCAACGGATGTTCGAGATTTTATGCAGGGGACCTGCGACGTGTGCAAACTTGGTGAACGTATGTTTGGAGGGTTATGTGCGGGGATGGGCAGGGAATGGCGAATGAATAATTTTTAATTTATACCTGTGTTGCGTGATGCCCTGTGAAAATAGATGAAAACGGATTTGGACAAGCTTAGCAAATGCAAGATGTACCGATTTACGCGACTGTGCTGTCCATGCGACATGTGCCGATTTTTTTAGATCTGCAAAATATCTATGCACGGATGCAAGTTTGTTCACGCGCATTGCTGCCACGGCAAGCACAGTTAAAAGCAAGCAATGATGGAGAGAAACACAGTATATTACCGATTACTTTGTCGGCGAGGGAATACTCTGATACCTGGAGTTGGTTAGATGAGTTTGCGTCAGTGCCGTCGCCGCCTGAGCTACTGCTGCCGGAACAGCCCTCGAAATAACCCTCGCAACACTGGCAGGTTAAAAGTTGCCACGTTTTTTCACAGTGGCAGTCACAGCCACCGCAGTGTCTCCTTCACTCATTTACCCAGGCCGCTTGTCATGATGCAAAATATATTTTGTTTTCGTTGGAGGCTTGTTGTGAAATGCACTAGGACTCCGAACGAGGTCCCCAGCGTGCCATTCCACTCCACGGTTCTCACGCCGGATCGCCAAATCCTTATAATGAACTTGCGAGCTGAAAAGCAATTGGAAATACAATATGAATGAGCCCAAGGACGGCAAAACTATCGCATCTATAATAGCGAAAGGTACGAATGCTGTGTTTGGCGTGCAAATAATGGCTTGAACCGAACCAAATAGATACAAAATCCCTGTGGGCTGTGTTTCAGGTATCTTGATCTCTTTCGAGCTTGTCGACGATCTATATAGTGCTGACAGCGCGACTGTACAGAATAGCTCGGGCTTATTCGTGCTTTCTGCTTAGTCTGTGGAGGCTTGGGTACTGTGCGCTCCGCCTGGTACGTCACCGGCGCATGCACGTTCAGCTGATATGAGCTGATGACTTTGACGTCGGCGAGAATACGACTGAAAAGGGCGTGAAGTCTCGAACACTGCGACGGACTGACGGGTGGTGGGGCGCTTGGTCCTTGAAGCTGCTAGCGTTGGTGTCACGGTAGTCGTAATGGCAGTCAAGGTCGTGGCAACAGCAACTTGAGGGTGCGGTGTTCCAGTTGCAGCAACCTCCGCTACAGTCAAAGCCACAGCAACCAAAATCCCACTGGCAGTTGCACTCACTATTGCACATTGGCGCACCACTTGTGCGGCGGGTAATTTGTTCGGATGTGGACTGCCTCCTCAAAGGTGCAGCTGGGTGTTCTCGCAAGATTCTGAAGCGATAACATTGTACCCGACACCATGGGTGCAAACCATAAGCGCCCAACTTGTCCAACGCTAAGGTCGATCCTCCAGGATACCTAAATATCACTACAGATATGGCAATCTATATTATGCATTCGAGCAAAAGTACATCTGAACAAACCTAGCTCGAGAGACAACTGGAGACCCAAGACTCAGCACATCTACACGGGCGAGTTGCAGCAGCCCACTATTTGAAGGTTGCCAGTTCAAACCTGAAGCACAACTTCTGCAGGTTTGATCAGCTGTTGAATTTTATGAAAACCGGCAAGAACGGACTGAGATCTGACGCTATGACGTGTGCGCGAGATATTTAAGTAGAAGAACTAAATGACTGTAATGGAACCTCACACTGAAAACGAAAACGAGTAGATCGAGATATATTGAAGTGAACAGCAAGAGCAGGTCAAGTTAAAGTATCGTACGAATGAGCGGGTCGTGGGTTGGCATAGCTGAAATGTATCTCCTGGGCTGGCGCAGTCAGCCGAAATACGCTGGAGACTTCCACGTGTCCCCGTACTTCGGAGTGAAGATGACGGCGAGTGGCACGATGTCAGGAACAGTGGAGCAGTTTGATGGATTTCGGGTCTCCGGGTTGCTGGCATTGGTCTTGGAGCAGTCGCAGTTGCAGCTGTTGCAGCTGTTGCAGCAATCCCAGCAATCCCCAGCGCACTCATAGCAATTGCAGCATAATCCAAGAGCCGCACACGCGGGTGAGTCGAAGCAGCTACAGTCGCAGCAATCGCAGTCGCAGGATCCGCAGTCACAATTACAGTCGCAATCACACATATTTGAGGAGGTTTTGTTGTTGTCTTGGGGAGTGGCAGGCTTGTTTAGATTTGACCTGCCTTGTGCGGAACCGCGGCCGCTACGTGCACAACACTCTTGTCGATGGATTTACGGGCGTTTTCAACCCGGATTTTGCTGTTCGCGCTCAGCAATGCGGAAAGTTGCTGGAAAATAATCGGGTCAGCCCGAGCTCATGTTCTGCATGGATTTTGCCCGTAACGTTTGTGTATTGTTAGTTGGGTAAACTCTACCAGTATCTCCCACAACCACGTCAGAAGGATGAGCGGATGCGTATGTCTCCTAGCTGACGAGAGCACAGCAAGAATGTTGACGAGCAAACAGTCCAGTACGGGCTTAACATTGGTTTATTGCATTTACTAGCGACGGTGGTTCCGGACTTGTTGCTTTGTGCCCTTGAGCGGTGGTAGACCACGGGTAACGGCGACTGGTGCCACGTACACCATCGTTGTCTTCAGAGGAGGCCGGCGCTTGTGGTCGTCGTTGGGGCGGTCGTTTGAGCTGATGCAGCAGGAAGCGCCACAGCAGAAGCAGAGGGCGTCGTCCAAGCACATGGCGGAGAGCGACCGAGTTGGGTTTGGTCGGGGCTGGGGTGGAAGGAATATTGAAGAGTAAGGATAAGTGAACGCTGCGATCGGTTCAACACACTCATGACGCTACAGGGCTGCTTCCTGGAGGCATATCCAGGTCGGCGCTTGTGGATTTTAGCGCTCAGTCCAACCGTGCAGAGCTTGAGCAACATCCACTTTTCCGGGGAGGCGCAAACAGCTGATCGATTAGCTTATTCTCACTCGAGGGGGACCCAACGACTCCAGTACTCAAGCATCTACATGTATTCTATTCATTTGCGTTGCCGCATTGCGGGTGGCGGGCGTAGGTGGATCGACGTCGAGACGGCCGAATGAACTTCCGAGGCGGTCCGAGAGATACGGCGACTGGAGCGACGTAGACCACATTTGTCTTGGGTGTCTGGAGGTGACGACGGCGGTTTTCATCCTGCCTGGCCCGGTCGTTGGCGTTGATGCAGCATGCAGTGCAGCAAGCGCTACAGGTACAGGATAGCACGTTGCTCAGGCACATGGTGACCTTTTCGTTTGGGCTTCGTTATGTGGGCTGCGAGGAAACGTGGCAAGTGGGCATACTCTTCATTCTGCGCTTCGCGCTCCAGTATGTACATTATAATCGAAGCGCTACACCTCGCAATTCGATGACGTTCGACACCCTGTCCACGAGTCCAACGTTCACATAACTTGGCTTCACAGAGTGTGGTGCAAAAAAAAAAAATGCTTTGCTCTACGACTTCAACGTTCACTTGGACATACAGGTGACCGAATTTGTTTGCGCGGCGTAATGTCTCGGATGCAATTTCTGCTGAGTCCAGCGACTCAAATGCAGACACCGAGTCGCTCCCAAGCTCAAGTAGCACATGCAAGTCGGCATAATTGTGCAAAGACAACAGCGCATTTTGGTATAAGATACATGTATTATAGTGTCCGTCACTTGAGCTTATCATCCCTCGACCGCTGGCATCTCCGTCGTTGCTGCCCTTTTGCCTGCCTCCAGTTTCGCCACTTGTGCTTGGCCTACTGGGCGCGCGTACGGGTATGTTTGGTGCGGCGAGGGCGAGGGCGGGTAGTATTCCTTAACAACCGCAGGCTGCACGTACACACGTCTTCGAGAATACATGTAACATTCGCGCCGGTAGCGGTCTACTTCGGCTGCCTAGGCGCCAGCGAGGCAGCACGAGGCACAGTCTGCGCTTGCCAGACAGCTGCATAGGTCGTCGTCAAGCGGAAACGTGTGGGAGGGGGGGGCACCTTCGCCGTTGTGCTTGGTATAGCTCTTGCTGATCCTGGGCTCGCGCTTTCGATGGCCAATTCAGTACTAACGAGCGTCCAGCGCTGTCCAACACCGGAACTCATTTGTATCATTTCCAACAAATATTTGCGACGTGTGTTGACTTGATAATTGTATTGAGCACTTCTTGTATAAAAAATAGATGAAAATCCGCCAAAAACCAGCAGCGTTCATTTTCGATGGTAGGGCGATGTTCGTGATAACGAGTCCGGGTGTACTTGGTGCCTACCTCGAGGGCATCTTACTGTCCTCTTTCCGCCTCACGCTATAATAGCCGCTTGCATCCAACCGTGAATCCTATTTAGGAAGTTCTGGCATTGCGATATGCATGCGTAGGAGTTGATGGAGGTTGGTTGTGTGATTGACAACGCCAGCAAGAGAATAAAGTGCATTCTCCGAGTCCAGGTAATCTCGATCCATTCACCTTCTTCTGAACCCGCCACGCGGTCGTGGCGAAAGTAACCCGAGCGACGACCATGTACGCAAATACAATAGTGCAGTCATGTGCAATCGTAGTTTGGTGGTGACACCACTGGAGAAGGTCGCCCTCGCCCTTGGCAATCTCCTGCGTCCTTCTGGCGTCAGAACTTCCCGCTGCCTGCCTAAAGTAACGTGGCGCTTTAGTTTCTCTGCGAGTCGCAGCCTATCCATTTCCGAGCTACACAAGCCCCTATGTATGCAAATACAGTAATCTGTCTAGATAAAGAAGTCACGCCGTATATACAAACTCCAATTTTAGTGGAATACAAAGCAAATAGAAGACAAGATGGCCCAAGAATACTCGGAGCACTATATTAGATTAAGGAGTTTATCATTTTTGATGGATTATTTATAGAGGCAATTTACTGTAGCGGTTCCCGATTGCATCAACGTAACACCAAACGACAGACTAAAGACTGCGGACTTTCCGAGTCGGCTAAGACTTGGCCTGATCGTGCAATGTCGTCAGACCCAAGGGTTTTCCAATCGTTAGCGCTGCATACGCTAGCACGCCGGGAGGCTCGCTACGATGCAGTTCGTCGGTTCGTACAATAGCTGTTGGTAGCGTAGTTTTTGTCACGGGGCAAACGACGCGCCGTCGAGGAGCCCGGTGCCCGCAAACACAGCGCGAAGGAATCTGGCGCGGCCATCTGCTGGGCGATACGGCGTGTTGCCGCAAGCCTCACGTTGCTCCTGCGTTTGTTACTATAGTGCCGACCACTGCTGCCCAGCCCTACAACGAGCGACGATGCTGCTGGCCGGGATGTTGCAACGCCTGAATGGCCGCAAGTGAGGCGTTAGTAAGCCGCTGCCGTGCCCCAACGATTCCTCGCGCGCTGCACCCGCGGCAGGCGTAGCCATCGCCTCGCTTCAAGGAAGATGGCACCTTGCGCCACAGACCCAGCTGCTTTCCGCGACGCCGCGGCGGCGCCAGACGCCCCGAGATCTCGTGGTCTCCTGACGCAACGCGCCACATCGTGTTCAAGCCCTGTCAGCGCGATTGGCAAACGCCCGAGCCAGTCGAGATTGCTTATGTCAGCGGCGCTGACAGCTTCAACGTTGTGCCGGGACTTTGGCCACCGGTCGCCACGAGTGGAAAGCCGCCGGTAGCCGAGTGAAATTGCTGTCCTCCAGCAAACTGCAGCGGAGGGAGCCGGTCGCAATGCGCCGACACTGCCTCACTCGAGAGTCTCAACGCGGCGGAAAAGGCGAGTTGTAGTCAACTTTCAAATTGTTGCCAATACTAGCTACGAACACTACACCATTGATACCCCCTTTTATCGGATTTCTCTAAATCTGCTTAATTATAGCTGTGTACCCACAATAACGAATTAACCGCAGAAAACAGCGTACTTAAACGAAGAGACAGCTCACTCAAGTGCCGTTTTAGGACCCCTACCCTCTCTTTCAGCCAATGAGCGGTCTGTAAAGCTCCGAAAGGTCGTGCTTTTTATAGAGCGCCGCCGCCCTATCCATTTGGGCGTCACGCTACGCAACGCGCAGCCTGAGCAGATAGCACGACGTTGCTGCGGGCTAACAGGCGGCAACTGCCTGCCAGCGCAACAGGCGCCGCCGACAATGGGCCAGATCGCTGCTGTTCTGCCGCTCTGGCAAACACAAGAAGGCGGTGAAAAAACCGTTTCGACGCCCGGACCTATCCCTGACCGCCAGCTGTTCGCGCGGACTGTATTTTTTCTAGATGGGGGAAGCCGAGCTGCATAGTGAAACCAAGTGCCGTCAGCGCGCACGCCCCAAATCGAGAACGAGCGCCGCAGGAAGAGACGACCGCTTCCCTCCCCTCGCTCGCTCGGACGGCTCACGCGGAGTCACTCGCTCGCTCGCTCGCTCGCGTGGAGACTCGCCGCCGCCTTCGCTTGCAGCGAAGCCTCGCCAGGTTCTGTGGGACTGTGCTCGGTGGCTTTGCCCCGTGTTGACCGGACGACGCCCCACACAACGGAAAGGAGGCGCGAAGCGCAAGAAGAGAAGGGCCCGCGCCAGTTTCCCACCGAGGAGGACAACGTCAAGGACGCGCTGCCACTTTGACATTAGCCATGCCGCAGGTAAGTCCGGCAGCAGCAGCAGCGCGCCATCTTTTTATTTTTCATTGGAGGGGGGGGGGGAGGAATTTTTCTCACAGACAGGGGGTGGCGAATAACGTTTTTCCGCAGAGTCTGGTGTTCGTGGAGCAAGTGCCCACGTACGTGTACCAGAACGTGAGCTTCCAAGCCACCGTCAAGCTGGTCGACGGCCACAAGGTCAAGGTCACGGGGTACGTCCTGCGCGCAAAACCAACCGTTACTTTTTTTCTTTTCCCTTCCCACTCACTCCCCGGTGGCTAAACGGCAACTTGTTGATGCTGCAGCGTGTACAAGCCATTGCAAGTGTCTCTGCGCTTCCACGACACGTACGACCTGGTGGAGGACCAAGATGCCGTGCTCCGACTGGCCTCGGAGGCCCACATCGACGCCAACACGGGGCTCGCGCTGCTCTCCATGAGTCTGCACACGCTCACGGCGACGTGCGACGGCCGCAACTTCTGCCTGGAGGTGCGCAGCGCCGACGCGGACATCGAGTCCGTCTTCTCCGCGCCGGTGAACGTCGTCAAGGAGAAGCTGCAGGTGGTGACGCAGCCCCCTGACGTCTGGTTCAAGGACGAGGGAGGGCGCGAGAAGTGCATGGCGGTGACGCTGACGCTGGTGCCAGCGCCGGGAGCCTACCTGGAAGACCGCGTGGTCCCGCTGGACGTGAGGCTACTGTACGAGTCAGGGAACACGGTGCTGAACCAGAGCATCCTGAGGCTGTTCCCCGACATGAGACCCAATATGACGCATGGCCGCGCTACAATCTCGTTCCGAATTGACGACGTGTCGAAGAACCACCAGGGGCAGTCGTTTATGTTGGAGATCGGGCCGGAGCAGCAGGATGGCAGCTCCATGTTCCAAGATATCGCGCCCACGCGCACGTCGGTGATTGCGATTCGATCCAAGCGCAACAAGCGGAAGCTCAATGCGCAAGCGGCGGCCGCTGCCGCTGCTGCGGGAGTTTACGGGATGCGTGCTTCCCCTCGGAGTGTTGCGGGCACACCTCGCACCCCTTACATGGGCATGGGTGGAGCGCAGAACTCCTCCCCTCAGTCGATGGGTCCGAATGGCATGATGATCGAACCACACCCACAACGCGCGCGCAAGTACATGGCAACTAGTACTGACATGGGATACAACAGCATGATGCAGCAGCAACCACAGGAGCCCATGGGGTCCATGTCCTGGAGCAGTCACCTGATGCAGCCCAATGCCAGCGCCGTATCCCCCATGCAGGCGCAATCACCGCAGAACCAGCACGCTCCAGTGCAGAACCCCGGCCCCGGAGCAGGAAACAGTCCTGGAGCGGTGGAGTGGGCCCTCGGTGGCTTCGAGATTCACCCGGACGGCTCTATGAATACGGCTCGACCAATCTATCGCTGTCCGCAATGCCGGCGGCTAAACGATGTAGATATGCTGGCGGCGGGCCCAGCAGTTTCGCACAGCCCGCAATGCGTGTTCGCCCCCAACGGTGGCAGTGGCAACATGATGTACCGTTCTCAAATGGAAGGAACTCCAATGAACCAGCACCAGCAGCTGCAGCAGCAACAGCGTGGGTACGCAACATACCAACAGTTGGCTGAGCAGAGCATGGGGATGAGTGCACCTCAGACTTCCACTACTAGCAGCTACGGCAGCAGCGCTATGGTCGATACTTCGTCGCTGAACGTACAGCACAACACGGTTAACATCACGTCAAAGCCAGAGGATGCATCGCCAAAGACGGTTGCTACTCTCGCATCTTCATCGACCCAGCGACCGTCCATGACGATCTCTCCGTTCATGAACAAGGTTACGGCAGAAGGAGGCATGCCAGGGAACGGTGGGCAGGAGCAGGGATCCAGCGGCAATTTGTTTGAGAGCAATGCATTCCACAACCAAATGGAGATGATGGGCACCAGCAGCAGTACCGAGAAGTTATTCATGAACAAGAGCAGCGCAGTAGAGGACGACCCGGCCCTGGACCCACACCAGCAGCAACCTCAAAACTATCAGCAGGAGGCGGGCTCATCCTTTGGCGGTGTCATTGGTACGACCCTCTTCAACGAGATGACCAGCATGGGCATTAACCTGGACCAGTACGACAAGAGTGAGCCTCAGCTGCTAGGGGAGTTTGGGGGGCTTGAAGGTGGTGCACCGGCACCCAATGATGAAGATCAAGTGTTTTACATCCTGGCTCGGATGTACACGGATGCGCAGGAGCAGAAACTTGGTCTGCCTGCCTTTGACCAGTTCCAACGCATGGTACGTCGCGCCTGGAAAATACAGAGGAGGGTGGCGCCAGTGCTAACCATCTTGTGTCTATTTGCTTGCTTACAGCTTGGATTCTACAGCGAAGCTCAAGACGATGTCCAGACCCAGGTGGTTTTCCACCCGCTGCGGGATGTCTGCTTGTCCGACGAAGAGCGCGGCAAGATCACCTCTCAGTTTGTGGATGAACTCGGACGTGACTCGCAGGCGGTCCACTCCTTACCCAAGTACCAGCACAACCTCATCATGTTGCGCGAGGACGCGCTCATGTTCTACTGGAGCCAGTCGCTCGTATGAGGCAGTGGTGGGGCGATAGAGGGATAATAGAGCCTCGGCGTAGCAGACCGCAGGCAACCATTGTGTTTTAACAGCGAATGTCGAGTCCTGTAGCAAGTACCTGTCGGTAGTAAACGCGTTTGTCGCGTTAGATGCATGTAGTAAGTAGTTCGTTCAGTCAGAAAGCAGGTTCATCGGAAAATCTAGTCATTAAGTCCACATCCAGACCAGTTGCAATTGTTTTGACTGTCACTGCTCGGCTTCAGCGCCTCTCACTTCCAATCGGTAGATCACAACGCGTCCGTAAAAGTCGGAGCTGCGTCGGAAAGTGAGCGCGATCGCCTCCACCTGCTGCAGTTTGCACGGGAACGCCTGCAAGTCGTTCGAGTCTTCCGGGTCCACGTCCACATCCACCTCTTCCCATTGTCCACTGCCTTCCGCCTTCTTCTTCGCGTGCACCTGGACGTCCTGGCCCACGAAGCCTCCTTGGAACATGATGCACAAAGTGGAAATGTCCACCACGCGGTGGAAAACCACTTGCACCTTCTGCGGACTGCCCTGCGCGGAGTTCCAGCAACTTGACAAATCCGTCGACAGCATGTTGGCAGCGCCATAGAGGTGCTTGTTGCGGTCCAAAGTGGACGACGCGCGGCACGTGGTGCGGGCGTCGTCGCTCAAGGAGGCCATGGTCTCCGTGGCAAAACTTATTGGCCTGTTTTTCGCTTGTCAACAACGTGAAAACTGTGCTATGTCATTGATAAACCTGTGTTGTTTCATGTTCTACGTGGCCTACACCGACCACTCCGTCCAGACGTTCTCGAATCCAAGCCTCGTCAGAAACGAAGAAGAGATCCCTTCACTCCTGCTAGACCAAGATCATGTCGGAGACCAAGACTCTGTGGGCGCCCGTCAAGTGGGCGCAGCGTAAGGAGGCGCTGTACGTGACCGTGGACCTGCCGGACGTCAAGGACGAGAAGGTCTCGCTCAGCAGCAACAACCTCACGTTCAAGTAAGTCGTGAAGATCTCTCTCGCTCTGCCTCGTGGCAAAATTACCACATCCATTTTCCACTAACGCGTTTTGGCAAAAAAAACAAAAACAAAAACGATATTTCTTCAGGGGAACGAGCAACGGCCAGCAGTACGAGGTGAAGCTGGACTTCTTCAAGGAGGTGGACGTGGAGTCCAAGGACAGCATCTGGGCCAAGACGGACCGCAACCTGCACTTCCACATCGTCAAGAAGAACCAGGACGAGGAGTTCTGGCCGCGCCTGCTGGCTGACAAGAACCTGGAGAAGACCAATGTCAAGGTGGACTGGAGCAAGTTCGTGGACGAGGACGAGGACGAGGAGCAGAGCGGCTTCGACATGAGCGCGCTCAACGGCGGCGGCGGCTTCGACATCAACCAGATGATGGCGGCGCAGAACGCGTCCGGCATGATGGACGAGGGCAGCGACAGCGACGACGAAGACATGCCCGACCTCGACCCCAACGACCAGTAGACGGAGCAGCACTGGACGCCCAGAGGGGGGGGGGGGGGGGGGGGGCGTGGGGGGGGGGGGGGGGTGG
>JAGDFM010000146.1:0-11005 GCA_019155715.1 Phytophthora pseudosyringae | reverse complement strand
CCCCCCCCCCCCCCCCCCCCCCCCCCGCCCCCCCCCCCCCCCCCCCCCCCCCCCCCCCCCCCCCCCCCCCCCCCCCCCCCCCCCCCCCCCCCCCCCCCCCCCCCCCCCCCCCCCCCCCGGTGCTAGAAGTTGCGGAGGAAGGCGTCGCTTCGACCCTCCTCTTGCTGCCAGCTCGCGTGTGTTGGTTTTGCGATGCTGCGATAACGTGCAGAGAAGAATACACTGCAGGCGTTGTGGCTGTGCTGGTTGTTGGTTGGGTAAGTTATTTCATTTCATTTGGTGGTTGATGTAGTGATAACAGGAACGCTACGCTAGCAGAGAAGCAAATGCAAAGGACTGGAAGGCGGCAACGAACTCTTGAGGACGTCGACACGACAGAAAGAGTGACGAGTAGAAGCCGTGGCCTTGCTCACGCGGCCAGGCAAAACATTCCTTTATCCTCCGGGTGTTTCCGAAAGCGGACGTTGGAGAAGAGGATCTTGCGCACCGAGGATTTCCACACGGGGGACTTGCGCTGGTCACTTCAATTACCACAGTACAAAACCAGGGGTTAGATCGTCTTGTTCGTCATCGTCACGATATCCTAGCCGAGGCGACACGGACGCACCTCTCCAGCTTCCAGTTGAGCTGGCTCTCGTACTCGGTCTCGACGAAGTCGCAGATCTCTTTGAAGGAACCCTACACGACAGCACAGCGGTGGCCCAGTCAGTGCGACCATTGAAATGGCTACATGTACGTCAAAGTTGGCCACGCACTTTGCCACCGGGCATAACGGTCAGCGCATGCGAAATCATATCTCCGTATGTGACGCTCGCCACGGGCTTCCTGTATTCTGTACAACGCGCCAGCGAGAGCAGTTCTAGAAATTAGTCATCCAGACACGCTGCACAGCAGGACCTACGACCACGTACGGTTCTCTGGGATATCTGCGCAGTCATTCTCCTGGCAAGATGGACAGTA
Source organism: Phytophthora pseudosyringae (assembly GCA_019155715.1). Classification (NCBI taxonomy): domain Eukaryota; phylum Oomycota; class Peronosporomycetes; order Peronosporales; family Peronosporaceae; genus Phytophthora; species Phytophthora pseudosyringae. The sequence continues at coordinate 10,045 of JAGDFM010000146.1, read as the reverse complement.
CCATGTCTCGGGCGGTTCTTCCAGAGGATCAAGGCCCACGCAGCTCATGTGGTACCAGTTCGACCGATCGAGGCATCTCTTGTTGTCGCACGCGATCATGTTGCCGAAGCTCGCACCCTTGCAAATGCAGTACAGGCGCCCTTTCCGTTTCTTCTTCTTCTGCATGCCGGCGTCACCGCTATCTGCTCGTCCGCGACCGTTTCCACCGTGAGATTGCTTGCCATGGTTCGCTGGCCGCCGCTTCTTGACCACAAACGGACGGAGGTCTAGCCCCGCGTCGTCCTCTTGACCGTAGTCGTAGGCGTACAGATCGTCAACATCTGCCTCGGCCAGCAAAGCCTCAACATCTTCAGCATTGTGATATGACACCTGTCGGCTTTGGTTCTCCTTGTCGTCGCCATAGTCCTGCGTGTTGCGCTGCAACCGGTGAACTGGTCGCGCTCGCAGCAACTCTGCTGCCTCCTCAGTGTCACTTGACCCTGTGAGCTGCAAATTTGCCACAACATTGTTGAAGTTGCATTAAACCACTGAAAAGCAATGTTCAAGCTGTTGCAGCCACGTACGTAAGTGATGAATGACGTGATGCTGGAGCATTCGTCCGCCTTCTTGCATTCCTCGTTGAAGTGTCTAAGTTGCAGGAAAAGATGGCAAAATCCAACCCCAATCACGTAAACAATCAGTGCAACGGCAGCCTGGAACGGAAATGGCAAAGACAACGTACCTGGCAACAGTAACTGCCAGTTGTTCTTGTGAGCTGCCTGGCACCTCCGCGATGCCGTGGAACGCCATGTACTTGCGCAATGCTTTGGGCTGCACCACTCCGATGCGTAAGACACATGTAAACCAGTGCAAAAGTGGCAGCAACACTGTTAGAACCTTCCTTATCCGCATTTCACCGCCGCTTGCCATCCAAACGGAGCGCAAATTGCCGCGCTTGCGTGTCTAAAAACGCTGCGCAACTTCAATTGCAGCTGCGTACCCGCAATCGAGTGAAATCCACCGTCATGTTGGCAGGATATTGACTGCGCTCACCGGGCAACACGCGTGGCGGCGAAACTATCGAGCTGCTGCTGCTCGCGCGCGCGGCACACGCCGGCACTCCCCGCTGCGGATCCGCCATGATGGCTCTGAGGCGAAGTTGATTCTTTTTTGTTTTCAAAACTGATTCTGGCCAATCCCGGACCTCTAACGCTTAACTGTTATAATAAACGTCCCTCGCCCGGATAATAGTGTCGAAGTGCAGTGTCGAGGTTCGTGCCAATGCGAGTTAAGTGGCAGCTTGCGCCGATGATGAGAGCAGTTGCAATGGCATTGCCGATGCCAACGAAGCGATCTGAGTTCCGAGATGCCAATTGACAAGACTTCCAACTTCAAGTTCGCATCACTGTGCAGCAAAAGTGGCAAAAGCACAGTTGAGGCGAGTTGCGGTTCATAGCTAATGAGTCTCCATTCAAACATACCCTACTTGTTTTCCTCCTCCAATTACCTTAAGATGCGAGACGTGTGCGTACGTATCGTAGTGTAGCTCCTCAAAACTCGAAGCTTTCCATGGGTGCGGCGGGCGGCGCTGCCGGCTTCTTCACGGGCGCCCGTCGCACCACCTCAATCTCGCGGGGCGCCACTTCCACTTCGCGCGGGGCCTCGCGCACGTTTAAGCCCTCCGCCTTGGCACGCTGCTGCTCCAGTTCTACCTGCTGCTGGCGCCACTCGGCGTCCCGCGCCTGTTGCTCCTGCTTGAGCGCGGCCTCGCGGCGCCGCTGGTGCTCCTGCTGCTGTTTCTGAATCATCTCGCGCTTCACGTCGCCCACCAGCGACGAGCGAGGCGCAGTGGCCGGGGCCTGAGACGCCGACAGACGCGCCGCGTCCTCCGCGTCCAGGCCGCCGCTGCCGATCGGGCCCGATCCAACAACAGGCGAGGAGCCGGTACCCTGCATCGGCGAGCCTTCAGGCTCGTGGTCGCTGTCGTCCGACTCGTCGTCCACGCTGAAGTGCGAGTTCATCTGTTGGGTCATGCGGAACGCGAGGTCCTCCTGCTCCTGTTCCTGCTGCAGCTTCAGCTTGAGCGCCATCTCGCGCTCGGCACGCTGGCGCGCGTGCTCCTCCCGCTTCTGGCGACGTTGCAGCTCCAGCAGGTCCTCACCCTGCTGGGGCTTGAGCGCCTCCTGCATCGCCATCTCGTCGGCAAGTCGCTGGTTGCGGATCGCCTCCTGCTCTTGCTCGTGCTGAATGCGCGCAGCCTCCTCCGCCTCACGCGCGCGCTGCAGCTCCATGGCCTGCTGCATCTCAACCTCCTTCTGGTTCTGGAGCTCACGCTCCTTCTGCGCCTGCTTCTGTTGCTCTTCCTGACGCTGCAGCTCCTCGGCGGCGGCAAGCGCCGCCGTCTGCGCAGCCTCCTCCTGCTGCCTGGTCACGGCCTCCTCTTGCTCTCTCTGTTGCTGGGCCGCCAGCTGGCTACGCATGTCGGCGTCCTGCTCGGCCTGGCGATGCTGCTCCTCCTCCTGGCGGCGGAGCTGCTGCTCTTGCCGGAGCTCCTCCTGTCTGTGCTCGTCGTCAAGACGCTGCTGCTTCATGCTCTCGGCCTGTGCCGCATGCAGCTCCTGCTCCTCCAGCGACGGCGAGCGCATCTCCGCGCCCGTGCTGTGGCGCTGGTTCACGCCGCGGCGCGGCACCGAGAAGTTCTGGAAGTCCCTGATGGACGGGTTGCTGTTGACGCTGTTGCCGGCCATGGCGCCGCTGGCCGAGGACGGCGCGGGCATGGACGCGCGCTGCATGGGCGGTTGGCCCGAGTTGATGCGGAAGGCCATGACGAGCTTGTCCACCCAGTCGTTCATCTCCATCTCCGTGCCGGCGGCCACCAGCAGGCGGCGCTCGGGCGCGTTGACGGCGATGCGCCAGATCGTGGAGGCCGAGCTGCCTGTCTTCATGCTGTCCGCGGGCATGACCTCCAGCACGCCCTCGTCGCAGCCCTGCAGACTCAGCTCGCCCTTGAGCTCGCCGTCCTCGAACGTGTAGTACTGCAGGCGCGCCGGCGTCAGCACGAAGTAGCGCGGCTTCCAGTTCTTGCGGCCGAACGGGCCCGTGCCGGAGCCCTTCTTGAACAGCACGCCCGTGCGCAGGATCTGGCCGTCGCTCATGCTGGTCTGCGCTGGGTCTCTCGGGCGGTGAGCGATGGCGGAGATATCCGATACTGAAGCGGAGGGAGCGGGAGAAGAAAAGCGTGGCCGGCACCCGACCCGCTAAGTGCGATCCCGCTTTACAGCGCGCGAGATGTCTGGCGACGAATGGAGTTGGCGGATGAGAAGTGACAAATTGGTTTTTGCCAGATGGCTCCGCGTAGGTTTGCGCGTTTTTGGCTTGCTTGGCTGTACAGCGTTGACCACCGAAGGCAGCACCGCCCTCTCGGATAGTAAGGAACACGGAAGCGGTACATGCACAGGGGGGGCAATTTTTGGTGCTCAGCTGGATTTGGACGGGATTTTGCCGGCTGGACATGCTTTTCTAGTTTTCTGAAGTTTACGATGGTGAGCTGAGTGCTTGTGTCCAAGCGCTTTTGCGTCGTCCTCCTGCGACGCCCACGCCGCACCCCGAGCAAGCGAGCGAGGGGCTCCTTGCTACCGGCTAGTCGAGCGAAGAAAATCCAACGCCTTTGCCTCTCCACCCTCAAAGAAAAACACTTTTGCTGCGGCTGTCTACCGCTTGCTTGCCAGAAAAGCTGTTGCAGTGGTCGGTGCCTTCGTGTGGCCTCGTTGAGTTTTTGCCAGGAATGCTCTCGGCTTAGCACAGCTACTAGCTAAGCTCATCCGCACGTGTGCGATGACGCTACCTCCACTCGGTCAGTCGCTTCATGGCGCCGCACTTGTTGCAGGCCGGCGCGTGCCTGAAGTTCGAGTGGCCGCAGCCGGCCTTGCTGCACTCCCACTTGTCCGATATCGACATCGCCGTCGCAGACACGGGCGCGGGGGGGGCTCGAGCATGTACCGTACCGACGGGCTCCTTGGCGGCCTCCTGCTTCTGGAGCTGCTCGAAGAAGCTCCTCGCACTCGTCGGCTGCTCCTTCACCTCCTCCTCAGCGTTCGCTGCGACCTGTTCGGAGGCTGCAACCGTCGTAGCCTCTTCGTCTCCAGCCTCTACTTCCTTCTCCTTGTCCGTCTTGTGCGTGTGCTTCTTGTGGCGCCTTTTCTCCTCTTTCTTGGCTTGCTTCGAGTGTTTCCTGTGCTTTTTGTGGCTCCTGTCCTCGCTCCCGATGCTGGGGCTGCAGCTTCGAGAGCGGCTTCTCCTGCGGCGGTCGACGGGGCTCCGGCTGCGTCTGCTCACGCGCCGGTCATGGCTGCGGCTTCTGCGTGGGCGCGTGGATCGCTCGCGCGGCAAGCTGCGGCTTCGACTTCGGCCCATTGGCGCTGGAGACGTTTGTCGAAAATTGTACCGTCACTGTCCATCCAAACGACTGCAAGTGGACGGCCACGTTCCAACACTTGCAAGCGCGCGAGATGGCGACGCCGAGGCCATGACAAGCGTTTGTTCAGGTTCTGGGAGCGCCGTAGCGCTGCGATCGCTGTCAGATGAACGTGGGGAATGACAACTCGATGAATTGCTCGCGTTGGCGAAGCGTACGCGAGTTGTGTATTATAACACACAACTCGAAAGAAGACGGCGCTGTTGGCTTACAACTTCTTCACCATCGACTTTGGTCTCGTCTGTTCCATTTGCTTCATGAAACGCGAAATCTATCCGCATGGGGGGGTTGAGTTTCTCGTACAAAGTGTCGGTTGTCTATTGATTCAATAGTAAGTTAAGTCTATCGCTTACAGCCACTTCCACTCAGGGCTCTCACGCGTGAGGCCATCCACGAAGTCGTCGAACGACACGCCCGCAGCCTTACACAGTTTGCTCAGCTTCCGGATCTGCTGCTTGCTCAGCGGACGCAGCGTCTTGGGGTTCGTCAGCTTGGTGCGCTTCATGTTCGAGTTGTGGTTGCTGCTCTTCTTCTCGTCTTCAGGCTCCTCCTCGACCACCTTGTTGCGGCCACCGCCGGCACGGTACTCCTTCTCCTGGGCCTCGCCGATGATGGTCAGGTGGCCGGACTCCACCAGCCACTTCTCCGTGCACAGCGAGTTGTAGAACTCTTCACTGTGGGAAATCATGATCACACCGCCAGCGTACTGACGGATGCCATCTGCCAAGGCGCCCAGCGCAGCGCGGTCCAGGTAGTTCGTCGGCTCATCCAGCACCAGCAAGTGCGGGCGGTTCCACATGGCCGCGGCGATAACAAGCTTCACCTTCTGACCGCCCGACAGACCGCGGATCTTGCCGTGGGTGCCGAACTCGGCCGGCAGCGCGAAGTCGTCCAGGTGACGCTGGATCTCCTTCGTGGTAAGCGCACGCAGGTCCAGACCACCAGCCAGCGTGGCTTGGCGGATGTCTTCCGCCTCAGCAAGCGCACCCAGACCCATGTCCTGCAGTTGCTCCAGCGTGTAGCGCTTGTTGTGGCGCTCAGTCAGGCCCACGAGCTTGCACTCGTACTCCAGCGTGCCACGCTTCCCCTTGGTACGAGACACAATCTTCTCCACCTGGCCCTGCTTCTTGCCAGCCAGGTTCTTCTCCTCCTCGGTCTGCTGCAGGTTCACGTGGTCGCCAAGCTCGCGATCGATGCCGTTCTCGCCACCGAAACGCCACTGGAAGTACTCCACCGGACTGCTTTCGAGGTGCTTCTCAACGTGGTGGAATGAGTGCTGGGCGACGTACGCCACACGCACCGCGTGGTGCTTCCAGAAGGTGCCTGTGTCGGGCGACGTCTCCTGCACAATCATCTTGATCAGCGTCGACTTGCCGGCACCGTTGACACCGATCACAGCAATACGCGAGGCCAGGCACAGCTTCACAGACACATTCTCGAGCTGCGGCTTGGAAGCGCCCGGGTACGAGAAAGTCGCGTTGTCAAGCGTCAGGATGCGGCGAGTCATGGAGTTGATGCCCTCCAGACGACCAGGCTCCGGCAGGTTAAAGACCATGTCCGACGACTTGAGCTCGTAGTAGTGCTTCGCCTCCGGGTGGATGGCCACGAAATTGGAAAGCGTCATCGGGTACAGCACCAGCTTCTTGGACTCGTAGTGGAAAATGTCCGTGCACACGTTGTCCAGGAACGCGGTGTCGTGAGACACCAGCAGCACCGTCATCGTCTCCAGCGAGTTCAGGTAGTCCACCAGCCACTGCACCGCGTGCACGTCCAAGTGGTTCGTCGGCTCATCCAAAAGCAGAACGTCGGCGTTGTACAGCATGGCACGAGCCAGCGCCAGCTTCATGCGCCACCCGCCGGACAGCTCGTCGATGTCGCCGTCCAGCATCTTCTGCGTGAAGCCAATGTTGGTCAGGGTCGTCTCAACAGCCTCGCGCGTCTGGTGCGAGAGCTCCGGGGCCTTGCACATGGAGTCGAGCAGACTTCCCTGGCTCTCCACAATGTCCTCGTGCTGCACGTACACCGAGCGCAGGGTCTCCGGGAGGCCTTCAATGGCTCCAGTAGCCAAGTTGCGCATCAGCGTCGTCTTGCCCACACCGTTCTTGCCGATGAGACCGTAGCGGTGGCCGCGAGTGAGACGCAGGCGCGCGTTACGCAGCAAGATCTTGCCGCCGTAAGCCAGCGAGAAGTCCAGGTCGCACACATCGTTCGGGTCCGTCGACTTCTCACGCTCCTCGCCCAGACCGCCGCCAGCAGCACGCAGCGCGTCGCAAATATGCTCGGCATCCTTGTCGTGCATGTGAGGCTGCAGATAAGCCATCACAATGGAGCGCCACTCCGACCCGCGGTTGTGCGTGGCCAGCTCAGTGCACACGTCCGAGACGTACTCCAGAGTGAAGTCGTTCAGCCCAGGGTGCGTCGGGCGGTCGAGTGTATCCGCGAAGGCGGTCAGGATGTCCGACTCCAGCTTCTTACGGATCTCGATGGGGTCCTCCTCCATCGCCTCGCCGTCGCCCGCGGCGTGCACTAGGTGAGCACGCGCTTCCTTGGCAGCCTCGACGACCTCCTCGTCGATCAAACGGTCGATGGCCGTCTCGAGCTGCGGGAGCAGCAGCGGCACGAACTGCATCACGTCCGACGGACGCACCACCAGGCGGCACATGCTGTCAATAATCTTCGACGCCTTGCGCTTCAGCGACGAGCTGTGGATGCTCGTGTCGCGCAGAGCCTTCTGCAGCAGCGGCGCAATCAGCGAAAGCGTCGGCGCGTCCACGTTCGCCACAAACGTGGTCGCAAGAAGGCTGTCAATGGCCTTCATGGTCTCTTCGGGGCGAGCAATGACGCCCACGAGCGTGGGCACAAGCGGCACAACGTCGTCGTTGCTGATCTTGGAGCACACCGCGATGAGCGCGTCAATCGACGCGGCCTGGACCTGCTTCTTTGTGTCCCACACGTACTCCGTGACCACCGGCATGATCTCCGGCAGCCAGCCGGACACCTCCTCGCTAGCAGTCTCGCTGAGCTCCTTGAGCAGGTTCAGAGCAGCGACCTTGCTTTGCCAGTGACGCAGCTCCAGGGCTTTGTAGATCTGCTTGAGCACCGAGTGGATGGCGAGCGGGTTGGTGTTCCGCGAGATCATCTTGGCCAGCGTGGCGGCGACGTTCTTGACGGCGTGCTCCGAGTCGGCATGGCGCTGCATCAGCGTCGTGAGCTGCTCCACCACCACGGGCTCCATCACAGACGACAGCTCCTCGCTCTTGCACAGAGCCACAAAGGCCAGGAGCGCGCCCTCACGAGCAGTGGTCGGCCTGGCCACGAGGAACTTCTTGAGCTCGTCGAGCACGTGGATGCCCGCCGCGCTGGCGACGCCCACGACCTCCACGGCCGCCGCGACGTCCGCGGCGGCGGCGTTGCGCTCGGCCTTGTTCGAGAAGGCGGCCACGAGACGCGACAGGATGCCGTCGAGCTGCGTCTTGACGGCCTCGACGTCCTCGAGCGCCTTAAGCGCCTCGCGCTGCTCCTCGGACGCGAGCTCGCGGAACTCGTCGCTCTCGTCGGACGAGGACGCCGACGTCTCCGAGGAAGGGGGCGACGGCTTCTTGTGCACCGGCGGCATGACCACGCTCGGGCTGGAGCTCTTGGGCGCCACGAACTGCAGCGACGACGGCGCGTGGTTCTCCTGCTCCAGCACGGACGGCTTGCTCTGCGTCATGGCGGCCGTCAGCATGGCGTCGGCCGCGGCCTTGCGCGCGCGCTGTCCCTTGCCCATGGCGATCTGCAGTAAATATGTGAGGAGTGTGCGCGATCGGAGGCGGGTGGTGGCGGGGCGGCCAATGCGAGAATGAGCCACAGCCAGCAGGAGAAAAGCAGGCACAAGTCCCAGCAGCCAGCCAAATCTGAACTTCGCCTGTTTCGTAACGGTCGCTGCCGACGTCACTGTTAAAAGCGGAAATAGACAGAAGTTGATCGCGCACATCGGATCTTTTGACAAGATCCGACTATAATAAGAAACAAGAATTAGAAGATGAACAGACCGTTTCTGTAATATACTCACGTCGTGTCAAAGCACAATTTTAACAAGCCGGCGCCATCCAATCGGCGGCGGTCGCGCCATCGAGAGCTGACTTGATCGATGGGCAAGGTCGACCGCCCAACATGTCGCGCGGCGGCTGCACTGCGTCGCTGCACGCTGCGAGAACTTCTCGTCGACAAGGCGTGCATGTGCATTAGCTTTCGTTGGCGTCGCGGCCACGGCTGTGCAGGTTCATCACTTTTGGTCTGGTTGGTGCAATGTTTGCAATGTTAACACAGGAAGTTGGTTACCACCAGTTTTGTACACTTCGCAGCGCTGCAGTAAAGACGCTGCCGCACCGCGCCAATAGCTGCTCACTGAGAGCTCAGCGCTGAAATTGGCTGGCTGGCATTGCTCGTGTTCGCCCTTGTGACGCTTGCCAGTGCGGAAGCTGTGAGCGCTAACGCCATAGCACGTTGGATACGTATAATAGAATGACAGCGCTACGATAGTTTAATGAGCTAAGTAAATAATCAAGGAAGTTCCCCTCACAAGGAGGGATCCAGAAATTTGGTTGAAGCCGCATTTGTTGAGTCAATCCCACGGCAAACTTTAGTAAAAGGCGAAAGTTTGATGCGAATGAAATTAACTCTGCGGAATGGTTTGTAATTGACCGATCCTAGCCTCCCCTATCTATTTTAATTGACCTTACGAACAGATGTCAATATGTTTAGGAAGCTCATGTTCACAGCGAAGGGTGAAGATGCTCGTTATCCCAGTAAATTTCCCAAACGGCCGAGGTGGCATTATTGATTCCTAGAGTTGCTTGCAAGATGGCACCGACGCTATCAGGTGATACAACCCAAGTGAGCCATGAAATCCTGCTACGATAGACTTCAAATACCAGCGAACGCCACTGGAGATTTACCCTATGGGTGCGTACTTCAGACCGAACTTCCAGTGGCAATTCTAGCGGATATCGTGTTCCAGCGGAATGCGCGTCATCCCAGCGGAATCACGGCGCTGTTCCAGCGGACTTCATCCGCCCGAATTCGGGGCAGGCAGCGGATTGATTCAAGCACACCCACGGTTTCATTCCAGCGGAATTGCAGTACGCAGCCGTACTAGTGGAGCATCCAGCAGGTGACGCTGGTTGAGCATCTGGGTTTGCGCTTACGTACAGCCATGGTCACCAACTTCAGCGCACAGGAGGTGATGCAGGAGAGTGGTCGCGAATGTACAGCGAGCTACACTACTAACTTAGTCGCTACAGTTGCTCTTCGTTGAGTCACTGCTGCTGTACTTAATAAGCGTCATCAGCGCGACCTTTGTGAGCATTCAATTCTCAGAGTCCTGCTAACACAGGGATCAATCGTGCTCCCCCCCCACGGAGAAACTTTATGTGCAGACACTCCTGGAGAACCAAGCGAAGCACTTCTCACCAACCTCCAGTGTCAGTCTCGCCATCGAGAGCTGGTGCGTAGATGTCCATTACACGAATGCAATTTTGATCCGCTTGCCAATGCGTTTTACACCCCCACAGAAATAGCGGGCGCACAGTTCGCTTCGCAGTGCTTAGT
>JAGDFM010000145.1:69408-88702 GCA_019155715.1 Phytophthora pseudosyringae | reverse complement strand
GCCCAACCTCCACCAGCTTGTGGCGCCGTCGCCTGTGCCGAGCCCGTCGAGTTCGCCTCGCAAGCGCTCGTGGTCGGCCATGCGAGGAAGCCCCTCGCCTTCCATCACGTCTCTGGACGAGAGCAAGCGCAGGAAGAACTCTGCAGCTCGCAAGCGCCCAAAACAAGCCCGCGACGAGAACCAGGTCCCGCAGCTTCAGGACCTCGAGCTGCTCGCGGCCACGTCACTGCTGGGACTGCAGCACTTGACTCAGTCGGTGCATTAACCGCGACAAGCAGCGACACAAACGTTTGATATTTATTTTACTCATATGTAGGCAGTCGACGCGGAAGTACAGCTATAGAAAAAGTATCTTGAGCATTCGCATTACAAGTATCTTTTCATGTATTGCCAATGTTCGCATGCTTGTCATTTCTCTAAGTTGTAGAGCTAGGAGCTTTGCGCTGCGTCTTACGAGCCAGAAAGCGCGCTCTGGCAGCGGCGATCGCGTCTTCCTTGCTCGGTTTCGCCTCCTCACGCTTGTCTGTTTGCGGCGACGAAGAGTCAGTCTGGGCGTTAAACTCCTTGCGCCCCGGCGAGGCGTCGCGAGCTGGCGGAGACCGCCGACCTTCGTCTGGTTGGTCGCTGCTTTTCGCCTTCTTGGTCGCAGGTTTGTCACGAGAAGTCTTCTCGATCTCGAGTTCATGTTCACGCGCACGCTCGTTTCCGCGCTCAGTTCCAGCCGGTTGCTCACTAGTTTTTGCATCTTGTCGTACCTCCTTGGCCGTGTAAGCACTGCGCGCGTTGGTCGTCGAGCCACCCATCGCGATGTTCTTGTTGAGATTGGCGTAAAAGCCAGCCATGGCATGCTCGCCCTGCTTGGTGACGTCTTCTTGCTCCTCCATCGCAGCAAGCCGCGCATCCTCCGCTTCCCAGTTCTGCATCTCCTGGAGTTTCCGCTTATACGAGGCTGAGACGAGCTTCTCCTTGTCCCCGTACAGCGCATCATCCGCCTTGCGCTCATTGAGCAGTCGGCGCTCGCGGATGCGCTCGTTCTCGACCTCCCGGATCTTGGCCTGCTGTAGCAACGTGCGGATGTACTTGGGCTTCTTCTTCTCCTCTTCTCTCTTAGCTGCGCGCTTCTCGGCTACAGTCTCCCTGGCGCTCTTCATGTCGTCGTACACTGCGTCGTAGTCGAAGACCGACGCGTCTTCGGCCAGAGCTTGCGCTCGCACTTTGTCCACCTGACTCTGCTGCAAACTGCGGGCTGCTTCGGCCCCGACTCGGCGTCTGGCATCTGTCTCACCGTCTTCGGCCTTCTCTTTAGTGCTCTTGTCGGCGGCTGCAGCGAACACATTGAAGCCAGTGGCAAGTTCCTGGCGGAATGATACATGGTTGGTCAGAGTGAGATTGCGAGAAGAGGAGAGGGAGGTAGAGCGTAGAACTTGCAGACATACCTTCTTCTTCGATCCCTTCTTCGAAAGAATAAGCCCGTACTGCTTCGTTCCGGACGCGACGGGCGCAGCGAGTGGCTTCTTCTTGCCCTTGCCAGCCGGCAGCTTCATCGAGAAGACCATCGGAGCCCAAAAACAGATGAAAAACGGTAAATGTACCGCTTTGTTCGATTAAGTGCGATCGAGAAGACGAAGCACACCAGTCAACTTGAGTCAAGGACACCGTCACTACCATCCTAATGTGCTCGTGAACTTCGTTTCAAGTGTCGAAAGAAGACAAATCGACTTCTACCTTGGTACTTTGGCGATTCGCGAGCCAAAGACCCGTGATGCACATGTTCGTCTATACTTTAAGCTGTCGACTGGCTCGAGCGTCTGTGCTGTAGACCTCTGGACTCAAAGGGAGCACGCATGCTACGAGAAAGTCTTAAAGTGGACCCAAAGGGAGCATGCATGCTACGAGAAACTCTCAAAGTGGCAGTCGCTCAACTGGAACGACCTACAGCAGGTACTGCTGCCTGTCCAAGGCTACAATCGTCGTCGTGAAGGCTGCACAGAGAGCTTTGCAACACACAATTGATAACTACCATGTCGAGGTGATTGAATGGCTGCTCTCAAATCGCTCGAAACGGGCTTCTTTCAGATGATTCTGTCGGAGTATTGCTGTGGATGCTCGACAACAACGCACATACGGACTTATCTTGACCACCCCTGCGCCGGTCAACAACCCGCGAGTCGAGAGCAATTTCACATCTGGGTATCGCCGCGGATGATTTAAGTGCAGAACGAAGCAAGCATAAGCCCGTGAGAAGCTCATGCTGCCATCATTAACTACTACTACAATACTGCAACTCTTGTTTGATCCTACGACATGGACTCTTACACCACCTTTGCTCGGAGCAGTTGTATCTGCCAAGTTTCCTGGAAGCAAAAGGAAGCTGTTTGTCGCCTGTAGGACTTGACTTGCTACAGGCACCAGCACGTGCAGCCGAAAACAAGAGAGTCACTGCTGCCAAGTGGGCCCATACCAACAACGCTGTACAAAAGGCCGCCACCTAAAACGCCTTCAACATCCGCCCTGTGTCCAAGTGAAAGCCGCCTCTGTCCTCCAAATCACCACTGCAAACCAAAGCGAAGAGAGGACGAGAAGAGAACCGAGCGAGCCGTGGAGTTTAGCAGTGGGGTTATCAGCAAAATAACCAATTAGGACGTTTATTGTTCCTCGGAGCCTGCACCTTCCGTCAGCGATTGTAGCACCAGTCGCCTCCATCTGCCGATGCAGAGCCGCTAGAAGAACCTGCGAGTACCCAACAGTCGAGGACCGGGCAGCACTCTCGGCGTCGCTTAGTTGGCCTTGCGGGCGGCGGCGACCGCCTTCTTGACCAGAGCGCTCTTCTGCTTGCGGGCGATCATGGCCTTGAAGCGGTCGAAGTCACTGAGCTCGGCGCGCGTCTTCTTGTTCTGCAGCTTCTTGGCCCACGTGGAGGCCTCCCACTTGGCGAGCGTGTCGGCCTTGGCCAGCGCCTTCTTCAGGGTCTTCTCGCGCGCCTGGAGGGGGATGTCCACCGTCAGGTCCGTGAGCGAGACACGCTTGAAGTTGATCACGTGGCGGTTCACGCCCGTCACGCTGAAGGGGCCGTCCACCAGGGCCTTGTTCTCGTCCACCACGTCGATGATCGTGGCGATCTTGCCGGCGTCCGGGCCGTAGTTGATGAGCACCACACGGCCGATCGAAACGAAGCGAGTGAAAGTCTGCGTACCCAACGGACATGGCAGAGGGATGGGTCAGTTCCTCACACACACACACACATTGGGCGGCCACAGAGGGCGACAGGCCACACAGGCAAAGAGCACGAGACGCACCATTGCTGCTGAGAGGAAAAACGCCAAACGAACTAATAAGCCTCGGCGTGGGCACTCGGGCGAAAAGCCCCGCCACTTAGAACCAGTCATCCCAACCCTATTCGTCGCCAGCTCCTCTCCACCAATCGTTGGTTCCAAATGCGTGTGGTGTGTGCCACACCTCGGTTTATCCTGACCAAGCTCCCCATCGCTCGGTTGCCCGCATCTGGCGCTTTGTATGGCGGAGGGCGGCGAGGGCGACCAACCAGAAGGCGGGCGAGTCGCCTAAAACTTGTCCCGGTCAGTTTGGAAACTTTCATCGAGGAAGGATGCCGTTCGTCAAGGTCCTTAAGAACAAGGCGTACTTTAAGCGCTACCAGGTCAAGTATCGTCGTCGCCGCGAGGGCAAGACGGACTACCGCGCCCGCAAGCGCCTCATCACGCAGGACAAGAACAAGTACAACTCGCCCAAGTACCGCCTTGTGGTGCGCATCACCAACAAGCAGGTCATCTGCCAGATCGCGTACGCCGAGATCGATGGCGACAAGATCCTGTGCCAGGCCTCGTCGGCGGAGCTGCCGCGCTACGGCCTGACCGTGGGCCTCAAGAACTACGCCGCCGCGTACGCCACGGGCCTGCTGGTGGGCCGCCGCGTGCTGCAGAAGCTCGGCCTGGACGAGGACTACGAGGGCAACACGGAGGTGGACGGCGAGGTCGTCAAGACGGAGAGCAACGGCCGCACGTACTTCGTGGACGAGGTCGCTGACGAGAAGCGCCCCTTCCGCTGCTACCTGGACTGCGGTCTGCGGACCACCACCACGGGCAACCGTGTGTTCGGAGCCCTGAAGGGTGCGGCCGACGCCGGTCTGGACATCCCGCACAGCGAGAAGCGCTTCCCCGGCTACAGCCGCGACGACAAGAGCTACGACGCCGAGGTGCACCGCGACCGTATCTTCGCCATCCACATCTCGGAGCACATGAAGGAGCTCGAGGAGGACGACCCGGAGATGCTTGCTTCGCACTACGCCGAGTACGTCAAGGCCGGCGTCGACCCGGATGAGCTCGAGGACACCATCACCAAGGTGCACGAGGCCATCCGCGCCGACCCGTCGGCTGCCCCTAAGAAGGAGCACTCGTTCGACAAGAAGTACAAGAAGGAGGCCAAGCGCTCGCGCCAGCAGCGCCAGGCCCGTGTGGCCCAGAAGAAGGCCCACGCTGCTTCCAAGCAGTAAGTCTTGTCCGTCTAGGGCTTGTTCTAGCTGCGTTGCAGTCCTGACTGCCAGTAGCTTAACCCGCGTGGTGTAGTAATGCACCAACCAACAAGATGAAAGTTCAAACACCTTCCTTCACTGCCCTCGCTCGTTTCTTCTCGCTTAACTGCAATCTGTTTGCTGCCGTGACTACATAGTTTTCAATAATCTTTGGGTCCAGTGCGAGCCCAGTGAAGGTATTATCAGCCTCCAAATGCCCCAATTCACGCCGCCGGAACAATGTGGAGTGGTTGAGGCTCAAGAATACGGCGACGTGAACCAAAAAGACTGGCGATGGTATGCGTAGGAAGATCGAGTCCTTTGACTGCGCGCTCCTAAAAAGTGGGGCGCGACCTGCAGCGACGACGGCAGTCGGTTGTTGTTGTGGTCGTCTGCGAGACCTGCCAAGGAAGGCGGTCCTCGAATTCGAACAAGAATGGCTGGCGAAGGTTGGGACAAAGGCGAGGAGGTCCAGATGGCGGCCTTGCGTGAGGAAGGAGGAGTACGTCGATGTTACGCTTCACCCATTGAATATCTTTACTTGACCCCTTGCAGGTAATGCAAAACTTGTGCGGCGGGTTCCGTATTAGTACCACCTACAAGACAGTACATGTACGTGTATGGGTACGTAGTGGCTGTATGGTGACGAGGTTGTCAAGTTTTCATGGAGAAGAATTAACAGAACGTGCAATTTATGGTGTGATGTTTGTCCAGGTTTCGCTGAAATTACTTGCTACATACATGCCCGCAGAGAAGGAAGCACAGAAGACGGATGAGCTTATCAAGGCCGGCAACTTGCCCAAGCGGGACCCACCCTCGTGAATTACAAGGGTGTACTCCCGCTTGGACAAGTTGCCAGCTACAGACCTCCGAGCATCGATAGATAACTCAACAGAAAAAAAATACTTCGGAGTACCGACCAAATTAAAATGTCAAAAGCTGCGTCTCCTCGGCCAAACTCACTTGTCGTAATACTTCTTTTATCAAACACTATTTAAATGAGACCCCGCCAAACAAAATGAAACCACCATTACGACAATCTCTGGATAATATCCAAGTTCTGAAATAGCACCTCCCGAAAGTTGTATAGGTGACCGCGAGAGCTGGCCATTTTGAACGGTGCTGCAGTTTCTACTAGCGAACTGCAGGATTACACGGGAATCACGGCTCAAGTTACGCACTTCGGCCGAGTGGATCTCGTTGCGACTATTATCAAGAACCATTTTCTCGAAGGAGGTATAGCGATGACAACGACCATGCATTCATATGAACTCGCTATTTACACGATGTCAATGTCCCTTACGAACTTACTTCTTCTGGTGGTTGATGAAACGCAGCGCCAGCGCGGCCCAGATGCGGACGAGCACGATGATGCCGATCGTGATGCCGAAGTTGCGGGCGATCTCGTGGTGCTTCATGCCGAAGTAGTCCTCCGTGTAGCCCTTGATAGTGATGTGGTCCACGGTCTCCGGAGCGTTTACCATGGCCTGGCAGCCGAGCTGTGAGTTGACGTTCTCGTACGCCTGCGTGGTCTCATTCCAAGTCGGCTCCTCGTCGCAGTCGGAGAACACCAGTGCGACGAGGATGGCAATGGGGAACTTGAACGGGCAGATGTCGTACAGCCACGTGTAGCCCGACGGGATGGCGTACGCCGGCGGGCTGAAGCCGATGAACATCATAAAGATCGACATGAAGATGATTCCTACGATCTGCGCGACCTCCTCGGACGGCATGGCGTACGCGAAGAACTGGCCCAGGTACACGAACATGAGCACGAGGAGGGCGGACGCCAGCCAGAAGACGATGGCCGTCGTGAAGCCCGTGAAGCCGACGAAGTAGTAGAAAATGGCCGTGAAGATGAGCGAGCTCGCGAAGCAGTAGGGGATCTCGGCCAACGTCGAGGCCATGAAGTACCAGAAGGCGTTGTAGGTCTGCGACGCGCGCTCGCGGTAGAACGACTCGCGTTCGGTGCACGTCAACGGCATGACGCTCTGGAACACGGCCATCGAGCTGAAGAAGCCAGACATGAAAACCATGCCCACACCCGAGTTCAGACCCGAGTACGAGGCGTAGTCGTTGTTGGAGACGAAGATCAACCCGAAAAGGACCGCCAGGAAGATGGAGAGATACATCCGCGTCAGAGTGTAGCTCGGAGTGCGCCAGTACATCTGGAAGAAGCGCCAAATGACAAACTTGGCCTGCGTCTGCGAGTTGGCAGCACGCTTCTTACTGAACACCATCTCGGGGAGGTCCGGAGACGGCATCATTATGCCTTCCTTGGCCATGTTGGTCTCCAGGAGCTGGTTGTATGGGCTGTGCTTGAAGTAGCTCACGAAGTCCATCAAGTCTTCCGTCCCGTGGCCGACACCAGCACCGATGCACTCCAGCATCCAAGTGGCCGGGTTGTACCCCACCGTAAGCGGAGCGACGCCCGGGATGTTTTCGAAGTAGTCAATCAAGTTACGGCAGTTCTCGCCCAAGTCACCGTAGAACGCGGTATGGCCACCACGCTGCAGCAGCAGCAGCCTGTCGAACAGGTAGAAGACCTCAGCCGACGGCTGGTGGATCGTGCAAATGATGGTACGGCCCGAGTCGGCCACCTTGCGGACGCCGTCCATGATGATCTTGGCCGAGCGAGCGTCCAGCCCACTCGTCGGCTCATCCAGGAAAATCACACTGGGCTGGGCAGCAAGCTCGACGCCAATGGTGAGACGCTTCATCTGCTCGACGGAGCTGCCACGGATGATCTGGTCGGCAATTTCCTCCAGACCGAGCAACTCGATGCACTCGTTCACCGAATCGTACTTCTTGGCGTCCGAGACTGACGCATCCTGACGCAGGAACGAGCTGAAGGTCAGCGCTTCACGAATTGTAGCAGCTTCCGAGTGCACGTCCATTTGCTCGCAGTATCCCGTGCACCGACGAATGGCCAGGTCACTCGCTTCGTAGCCGTTCAGCATAATCTTGCCCGTGATCTTGCCCCCCGTCTTGCGGCCAGCGATCACGTCCATCAGCGTCGTCTTACCAGCTCCAGTCGAGCCCATGAGAGCAGTGATCGAACCTGGGAGAGCGAACCCGTTGATGCCCTTGAGCAGTTCGAGCTGCTCCTTGGGGTTCTTGGGGTCCGGCACGAAGTAGTGCAAGTCCTCGAAAGCCACCGTGACCGGCACGAAGTTTTTTTCACGAGCGGTAACCGGAAGATCAAGCACCGCGTTGGCTGCGCTCTTTGTGCCCTTCGGAGTCTCCGCGAGGACGTACGAGCTGTCGTCCTCGATGGACTTGACGGACACGTCGACATTGTCGGGGGTCTCGTAGCGGATGTACTCCATCGCCAGGTACGAGAGGAACATGAAGAACACGTAGACTGCCAGCAGGTAGATGATGGCGTAGGCGACCCACACTTTCTCCGTGGCGATGCCGAAGAGGTCGAGGTAGTACTCTCCCATCTTGAGGCCGTCGTACTTGGCGCAGTAGTCGACATCGTTGTACACACACACGTCGAACTCACTGGAGCGGTACTGGTTAATGGCCAGCGCCTTGACAGCCCACGCGATGGGACTGATCCAGTGGGCCCAGATGAGGTAGTCCGGAATCTCACTCTTGGTCACGATGAAGCCAGCGAAAATGATGAAGACGAGGATGGAGGACATACCCACGGGCATGACCACGTTGGCGTCGGGGCAGGCACCAGCCAGGAAGAAGAACCACATGCCCATGGCCAAGTTGGAGACGAACAGCACCACCTCGAAGATGATAAAGAGCTTCACGTCGGACGCAAAGCCGCAGACCCAGTACACGATCGAGCCGAAGATGATCGTCTCGCATAGCGCCAAGGGGATCTGGCTCACGGTCGTGGCGAGGACGTAGGAGCCCGTTCGGAAGAAGTTGGCGCGCCGTTGCTTGTAGAAAATGTCTCGGCCGGCGATGTAGACCGGGATCATCGAGCCCTGGCCCATGGAGAGGAACATGACGGTGGCGAAGATGACGCCCATGACGACGGAAATCTGCGTCGGGTCGAACTGGTAGAAGATGGAGCAGTAGAGCAGCCCCATGATGAGCACCATCATCAATCGCCCCATGACGAAGGCCTTGTTGCGGTACGTGATGAGCAGCGCTCGCCACTGCAGGGCCAAGACACTGGCGAACACGGACTGGTGGAACATGGGCATGGGGTCGATGATGTCCTTGACACTCTCGACCAGCTTCTGGTCGAACGGGGCCTCCAGAGCCGCCAGCGTGTTGTGGTAGATCCGCGACTGGCCGAAGCTCTCGGCAAACTCATTCGGGCTACGAGGCTGCTTCGACGGGTGGCTGGCGACCTGGTAGCGGTACTGCTGCTTGGTGCCCAGATCCAGCAAGTAGTCGGCGATATCTCGACCAGGAGGGCACTTGAAGCCCAGACCTTCGAAGTACGTCTCCACGTCGCTGCACGGTCCGTGGTACATGAGCTCACCTTCGTTCAGAATCATGACGTCGTCGAAGAGGGAGAAAACCTCGGGCGACGGCTGCAGCAGAGCGATGACCACCGTCTTGCGGAGTCTGTGGGCGACACTGCGCTGCGTGTTGATGATGTCGTACGTGGCGGCACTGTCGAGCCCCGTGCTGATCTCGTCCATGAGCGAAATGTACTTCATGCCGAACTCCATCTCGCCAGTCGTGACGCGCTTCCGCTCGCCTCCGGACACTCCACGCAGCATGTTGTCGCCCACGATCGTGTCCTGGCAGATTTGCAGCCCCAGCTGCTGGGTCACAACCTCCGGGTAGTGCGCGAAGATGTTCTGCGTGGCCTGCAGCGCCTCGGCGTCCGTGCCGTGGTGCTGCCCCATGTCCAGCATCCCCTTGCCCTGCTCCAGCAGCTTGCCGCCGCAGAACGTGTGGGCGAACTCGAGCGTCTCCTTGACGGTCAACGTGGGGAAGTGCTTGTCTCGCTGGCTCACGTACGACACGAACTGCGGGAGGCGGTTCTCGATCTCCTTGTAAGCCACGCCGTTGAACGACACGGCCCCTTCCATGGAGATGTTCCGGTTCATGGGGAAGCGGCCACTGATCACCTTCATGAGCGCCGACTTGCCCGAGCCTGGCTGGCCCAGCAGCAGCGTGATCTTACCCGGCGTGAAGCGGCCGCTGACGTTCTTGAGGATCTCCTTGCGGACCGTGAGCTTCTTGGGGCCCATGAGTGTCTTCTTGAGCTCGTTCGGGATGGTCGGCAGCTCGTACTTGGTGGCGTGGTCGTCGGCCACCACGATGTCGGCGGACAGCGACAGGTTGCTGAAGCGCACCTCCATCTCCGGCAGGGGGCGGCCCGTGGCGGCCGGGATCTTGGCGGCCATGAGGTCGTGCAGCACCTGCGGGCCCTTGGCCATGAGCGTCTTGCCCGACTCGTAGCTGAGCTCGGGCGCGGCCGGGTCGACGCCGGCGGGGGGGTTCATGGCAGATCCGGTGGCCTCTGGCTGGCTGGCTGGCAGAGTGGGCTGTGGCAGGCGGCGGCAAGTTCCAGAATGACCAGTAGTGGAGCTGTGCACATGTATGTCGGGTACGTGTCCGCTGCAAAGACATCGCGGTACCTTTGCCGTCCGGACGTTGAAGTGGTCGTCTAGCTCAATGGCATCATCACTGCCCAGAATAGTGGATCGGAGCCACCCAAAAGAAGACCCGTTTATGGTGCATACTGAAAACAGGTAGGACGGCGTAGCCGGGCCGTGATGACTTCTCGTGCAATTGGGTTTGGGCCGCTCTGATGATGGCACGGGCACACTGTACCACCGACTAAAGGCATCAACGGATCAGCGATCAATCCAGTCGATGTGCCGCCCATTTGCATCCCGCGAAAGCGATGGCGTTGCCTGTCTGCCTGCCTAGTGCTGACAATCCACGCTGGGAAGAGATACCGTATTGGTATTGGCACTGATCTTGTCAGCCAAAACTTTCGACACCACCCAGTGACCACCGCCGGCGTTGGTACAGCGCTTGAGGTAGATCGCTAAACGAGATCCAGTCTGCTACATGTACTGCTCTAACTGAACGATGACGCAACCACTGTGATTATGGCCCTAGTTGCGGAAATGCTCACGGCCCATCCTAAGTGTAAAAATTAAGTGTGCCAGCTTACCGCGTTACCGATCGACAGGGCTTAGAGAAATTAGGTAGTGTGGTTTTCATCGTGCCAGCGAAAAACTAGTTCCGCAACTGGAAGCTTTCATTGCTCACGTAACGAGTTCACGTGGTGGTGTCGAGAAGTGCTAGACTTGACCACCAACAAGAACTGCCAGGTCTCTGCGAGCAGCTACTACGACGCAGCTGTGATCGGGACTTTGTCCGACAGCATTCGTGCAATGGTCGATGCCAACTGACAGATTGAGCCGGATCGGAGCCGGCTGCAACCACGCAAATGATAATAATGAGGAAGATGATGATCAACTGGCGAAAGATATACGATACATGTAGTAGACATGTCCACCAGTTGCGGCATTGGAATCGTCATTTTGGACCTGGATGTGACGGTGGTCACTAGTCCAGTGACACTGGATGTGATACCACCACCACGCCGTCTGAAGAAGTCAGTGTGCATCTATTCCCGTTCCACCATTTACTTTTGCGGGAATGCAGGTCAATTGACCTGCATTGACAAATGTTGTCAAATGCATGTCCAAGCATTTAATCACTGGTACAATGTACCTACGCCATCATCAGGCATCACGTCCACCCTCCCAACGCGAGTTTCTTTCACAGTACTTTATACTGGGAATACCCGAAGATTGAGGGGGTGGACAGCCTCAACGGATTAATTCCACGGGACTGCGTGCGTGAACGTAACCTTAGTCAACATTCATACCACATTCAGAATGTTGCAGCAACAAATTTGCAGCTGCAGGCGTACTGGCATTCGTGCATGCCGGCCGAACAAGGGTCCTGCGTCCCGTGCTGCATCTGGTGCTGCGTCTGGTACAACGGCGTTCCGTCGGGAGCAGCGGCTGGAGCAGGAGCCCACAGCGTCCTGTACTTGGTCAAGGTGCAGCTGGAGCTCACCTTGCTGCGCGGCGGTGAGCCAGAGCTGGTCGAACAGGTCGGGCACCATCCAGAGCTGCTCCACGCGCTCGATCTCCACGGCCACGTCCTCCTCCCCGTCCAGCGTCAGGTTGCTCTCGCGACGCCGCATCACGGTGCTGCGCATGATTGGGCCAAGAGATGGATACACCTACGCAGGCGCGATCTCCTGGAAGCTGCAGGAGGCGGGGGAGGGCGGAGAGCGCGGCGGCGGATGGAGACGGGTGTGCGGGACACGAGCTAGTCCAAGTTGGCTCGAACCCTTTCGGTGAACGTGACAACGATCTGGTGTTGAAGATCATGGAGGACAAGCTCGTGGTTCAGAACCCCGATTGGTTGCGCAACCTGAATCGACGCTTCTCGAGTCAAAAGCCGCTGAACAAGGCGCCACAACCGCACCTGCAACGCAGCGGTGGCGGTTCTAACGGCTCCAGCGGTGGCGGCAACAGGGCGAGCGCCAAAGGAACCAACAATTCGGTACGTAAAAATCGACCGGAGGTCCGAACGACCACGAGCGAGGACGACACAACGAAGAACTTCACGGCGACGCTCGACCGCATGAAGAGTTACTTTACTGACAACCAGCTCTTCTTCTTCCACTTCCTGCACAGTTGCGACAGCTACGAATTCTCCGAGTTGGTGAAGCATTAACTTGAACGGCAGTTCTACGCGATTCGTGATACGAATCCCCGTCTACCGACGCTCGTAACGAATTCAAAGAAGTCGTGTTGAGACTCAAGGTGGTTGGAAATTTCCTCGAGTATCTCCGGTTCTCACCTCAATGGCAAGTTACGTCTTCGATTGGCGGATTTTCAGTGCAAAACGTGGCGTTCAAGGCTGTGGAGCGTGAAGGAATCAGCACGCTCGAAGTGGTTCGCGATTCCAGTCTGAACGTCAAGAAGCTGCTGGAGACCAGCATCCTGCACGCGTTCATCTCCAGGTGCATCCCGTGGCTGTGTGTTGGTCCATACGCCGTACCTCCAAATGCAATGCAATACGGTATTGAAGACGACAGCAGTACTGCAATACGGTATTGATGCATTGGGGTGTCTTGCAATGCTATATTGGATCGCACCAGTGCAATGCTATATCTTGAAACAATACTCACTACAGAGCACCGCTTGTGTATATTTGACGGACGAGAGTTGCGGGTTGCTATTGCGGCTGTCTTGTTCGTCCAGAACTAATTGAGCAGCGATGATCGGTTACTTCGTAGTATTGCCCACATCGCTATGTTGAACAGGCGTTCAACCGATGCCGATGTACCCAGCGTCTTGGTACTCGATCACCCGCTCCAGCTTCTGCCGTTTCCGCTCTTGGACGTAAGTTCTGGCTTCCCCCCAGTTGATCTGGCGCGGAAGTGGTTGTTGCGGTGTGTCGTACTGCTTCACGAGTTCACGCTCAGCCGCGTTGTTCAGGACCACATACAGGGTGTTCCACACGGATTTAGACTCAACCACATCCTCCGTATTGCAATACCATATTGCAATATGGTATTGCGCGACAACAGAGCATGCAATACGGAATTGCGAGCGAAGACGCAGTACAATTCCCGATTGCTCTAAGCGGGGATACTGCAATTCGGATTGCAATCGTTAGTAGCGCCAATAATGACAGAACATATTTTTTTCCGACCTCTAGGGACGACGTATCTCAAGCAGCTCGTGGTTTTGCTTTCGCCCTTGTATCGTTCACCACGCTTGAACTCGCTGGGCGAGACTGGACTCTATATCTTTCACGGGTTGCGTCTCGACGGTGGGTTATTAAGCTAGCGAGGGCACTCATTCCAAAATCGATCAAGATCAAATACTCCCAGCTTGCCGTTGAGCTGGGTCTAGTATTGAATGTCTGGAAATCTCAAGGAGCTACACTGAAAATAGTTTTAACTCATTCTGGAATGTACCTCAGGGGCACCTCATGTTTTTTGTTTTGTTTTTTGTTTTTTTTTGTTTTGTGGTATATTGTGTTACTGCTTCATTATCTGAAGTGAACTCGAATAACCCTAAAGCACCGACGTTCCCCGCCCGCGCCCGTTTGGCGATCACTTGTCGCCCTCTACTCACTTCATCTCTCTCTGCGCTTGGGTGTCTACCCATTGCCGTACATCCCGTACACATGCATCTGCAGCCCACGCTTCCATCGATTATCTTGATCTCCCTCCGTTAAGGACACCATCACACTTCTTTTCTTGTTCATTGCCTCATTTGCCAGCCAGTCTGCCATTTTGTTGTGGGCCCTGTAATGATGAGACCAGCTTGNCGCTTCCATCGATTATCTTGATCTCCCTCCGTTAAGGACACCATCACACTTCTTTTCTTGTTCATTGCCTCATTTGCCAGCCAGTCTGCCATTTTGTTGTGGGCCCTGTAATGATGAGACCAGCTTGCTACTTGATAGATGTCAGCTAACCTGCTTGCCATTGCGTACCAGTGCTGCAGCTTCTTGGCCTTGGGTGCTGTTCTGTTCTTCATCAGTCTGAGGATCATGGCGCTGTCTCCAACCACATGGAACCCGGTCCACCCTTTGTCTGCCGCGTGGGCCAGCAAGCGGTGCAACCCCACGAATTCAGCCACATTGTTCGTCATGGTCGGGCATCCTATGCTGCCCACACGATGTTCACCGCGCCCGAGTCCAACCCGCTTTCGACGAACACACTGCCACTTCCTCCCGGTCCCGGATTGCCTCTCATCAAAGAAGCCAATCATCGTATGTCTCCGTCGTCCACCTGCCTGCTCCATGTATGACTCCTGTCTCAACCACTGCTTGCTTATGGCTTCCGCCGTTCGGATCGAGGTCAATGAGACTGCTGTGACCGGAAGCTTTCCTAGCCTGTATCGCGCGTACACCTCCGCTACTCCTCCCATCGCCCCCGTTACTGCTTCCTGGAGAGCCCGTAATCTCCGTCCGTCTGGGTGTCTTCGATCTACATTCCGTCTCCATATTGCCGTCAGCACCACTGCAATCCCAAGTCTCCACATCTCCCTCGCCACCGTGTGCATGTCATTCCAATGCGCAATCTGTTCGTGCTGGCCCCACTGTACTAGCCATTCCGGTATCAATTCCATGCGGAAGCCCAGTATGTCTTGCATTAGAGCATGTCTTCTGTCCGCGTGAACTGACCCTGCTCTAAGCTCCCGTCTCCAGTTGTGGGCATACGCATCCCAGAAGTGCTGGGCCTCCATGCATGCCCACGCGAGGTGCAATGTCCCTCCGGTGCCGGAACCTACACACCCTTGCGCCAGGCAATTGAAGCCGCCGCTATCCGTCGTCCAGAGTCGTAGCCTGTTCAACTTCAGCTTCATGATGTTTTGGGTCATGTACGGCGAGACCCCTTCCATCCTGTGCAGTTCTTTCCACTCCACTCTGGTCAGTGCTCGCGCCTCCGCCGTATGTCCCCTTCCTAATTTCTCCTGAATGGTGTTTCTGGCCGCCTCCGCACGGCGTTCCCGTTGCTGGTTGATAAGCTGTTTGAATTGCCGGCATGATCGCGTCCATCTCCGCTTTCCGACCCACAGTGGCCGCATTCTGTTGATCCATGGATGCGGCGCCACGATGACCGATTTGGGCGGTACAGCCAGGTACTGCGCCACCGCTGTTCGTAAGTTGTCCCGGCCCTGCTTCCACGGCACCATCTTTGTCTCTGATCCCCATTCGTGTTGAACTTGCCGTATATCCCGGCTAACCACTGTGAACGAGTGGTGGGGTCCTCGAGCTTTTGTGAGACCGTGACCTTGTCTTCTTCTGGCCTTCTGAACAGCAACTCTGGAAAATTGGCCACGATGCTGAGACTGAACTCCCGGAAGCAGTGCGCTTCCGCACTTATCAAGGGCACTTGGTGTGTGGTCGGCCTGATCGTGACTGTCCCCGTATCGGACTTGGGGATCTGAACAACATCCTCCAGCCTCAGCCCTCCCACCCGTGTGTACATTCGCCTATACTCAGCCCATCTGCCACCCTTCCCTGTTGTATCGCCTATCGTTAATTGCTGGAGCGGAGTCTCCATGATGCCGTCATGCCGGCACTCACCCCTTTCGGAGTGACGGTCATTGCGCTTCTGCTGCAGGAGCGTCCATGCTCGGCCTTCACAGCTGATGTGTAGCCCGTCGGTGTCCCATGCTGGCCTTACTCCGTTGCTGTGTCGTAACTCTCCTCTTAGCTGTCTTCTCTTCTTCTACATCAGCCCCGTTCTGGTCTTGTCCAAACAGCCAGGCTGCCCACGGCTTCCCCGTTCCCCAAAATGTTGCCTTTGGTCCCATCGTTGGCCGCGATCTCTGCGGCACCAGCGCCTCCGAGGTTCCTAAATCTCTATGCTGCAATATATCTCCAAGCACTTGCTTCTGGGTGTTGTACGTGAGCGCCCATTCCCCGGCCACCGTTGCGCTCAACGCCATCAGCTCTGTCCTAAGATTGGGAATCACTATTCCTCCGTTTCCACAGTGCTGCTCCGCCAGATCGGCCTGTATCCATCCCGTCGGCGCTTTCTCTGGCTCAGCGAAAGTCGATCTCCACACATAGTTCCTGATACACCGCTCCGCACGCTTGATGATCGTACCCGTTGGCCACGCGTGTCGGGCCACATAGAGCATCTTCGGCATTATAATGGCTGCCGCAATGACGGCTCGTTGTTGAGCCGTATTGGTTTTTTCTTCTGCCAGCACCAATCTAACCCTCAACGCATCCAATGCTCTTGTCCACGCCTCCACTATCGTATCTTCCGATACCGCAATGTGGCCTAAGTATCTGGTGCTCTGGATGACGTTGACCATTCCTTGCTCGTCCTCATTTGCCGTTGTCTCGTTGGGCTCCGCCTCGCCAAGATTAATGGCTACGAATTTCTGCACGTTGAGCTTTAGGCCAGACACCGCCGAAAATTGGTGAACCGCTCGCAAAGCAGCCTCTGCATGCTGCAGTGGGCGATATAGATGGCCGTGTCATCTGCATATCCAGCGACCTTCAGCGGCTGGCATTCCTCCCCCTCCGTCAATCCGATTCCAACTATTCCCGTTTCCGCCTCGATGACGTCGTACAGGAGATCAACCGCTATAATGAATAGCAATGGCGCCAGAGGGCATCCTTGCCGTATTCCACTCGTTACGGTGAGTTTGTCCGCCACATGCCCATTAGCGAGAAATCTGACCGTCGTTTTAGTGTGTATGACCCGCAGAAGTTGACTTATCTTGGGGGGAAAGCCTTTGGCTTCGAGCATCGCGATGAGAAAGTCTCTGTCCAGCGAGTCGTACGCTTTGGCGAAGTCTAGTATGAGAACCTGCGCCTTGGACAGCTCCGCGTTGTGTCTGCAGATCTCTTTCGCTGCTTCAAACATATCTATCACCTCGTGGATAGTCCGACCTGGTACAAATCCTGGCTGACCAGCCGGTCGATGTATCCTCTAACTCTCCACGCGATGATCCTCGTGAAGATCTTGTAGTCGGTGTTCAGCAGGGCAATAGGCTGGTAATTCATGGGGTTGGAGGTGTCTCCCCCCTTGCTGATGCTGTGGATATAGGCCTCCAAGAAGCTGGAGGGTGTGTTCCCCTCCGCCATACAGTCATTGAAAATCCTGGCCAGCACGGGCACCAACGCTGTCCCGTGGTCCTTGTACCAGTCGTTGCCCAAGTCGTCTGGTCCGCACGCTTTGCCTGCTTGGCAGCGCGCGATTGCTGCGGTCACCTCAGCTTCTGTGATGTCGTCGTCCATATCCGCCATGTTCACCCGCTCCCAGCTATGGCTGTATCGTCCAATGAATACGTCTATGTCGGATTTGGCTTCCGCTTGCCCGTTAAACGTCTCGGTCCAGCTGTCCTTCAGGATGCTAGCCTTGTCGTGTCTATGTCTATGGATTTCCTGGCGCGTTGGCACCAGTGTGGGAATAGTGCTGTCGCCGAACTTCGTACACACTCGCCGAAAGAAATCTTTGGTTGTGGCTTTGGAGCTCCAAGCATTCCGTCGTATCACCACCCGTCTTTTGAGCGCCCGTCGCGCTTCCTGAACCTGTTGCAATGTCTCCAGCAAGCTTGCTCGTGAGCCCTGCCCGTCCACTGCTGTTCCTGTGCACTTCACGAGCTGCCTCTTGATCCTCTTGATGCGCTGCCGGAAACCTCTCGTCGTTCTTGCCCGCGCTTCTCGTTTCAATTTTTGCATTTGTTCGGAGAGTCTCGCCTTGAATCGATCCCACACTTCCGCCGAATCGCTCCTCGATGTGGACTTCAACTCTTCTACGAGTTCTGTAATCATCTGCTCTATGAGACTCTCCATGGCAGTTTGCACGTACGCCGGAGGTGGATAGAGCTTTGGGCGTTGTTTGACCCGGGTTACCCCCTTCGGTGAGTGCAGTTCAAGCAACACCGCTCGGTGGTCCGTTATGCATATCGCTTCCTCCGTGACTACGCCCCGTACCAAGGGTTTGACGCTCGCCCCGACATAGAAGCGGTCGAGCCTGGATGATCCGTGGTGTCCGGAGGCGGAGACGTGAAAGTGCGTGTGATGGTGGGTCGCATATGCCCTTCGCGTGTGCTGACCATTCGACGTGGGAATATTGTCTAAGCCGGCATCGTACATGCCGCACCTGTCTACAAAACCCCTCAGCTCCGCCGCACCCAATTCCTTTTTGCCTCCACCTCCTACTCTGCCCACCTTGTGGTTCAGAACGCAGTTGAAGTCACCACCGCAAATGAGCTCCACGTCCGCTGGGAAAGTGATCGCATTCAGACGCTTGAAGAAATTCACCCGGATCGCTCCGTTCACTGGCGCGTACACGTCGATAAAGAGTAGTTGTCGTCCGGCTACTTCGCCTCTCGTCATTATCAGATGCTCTGACCATGACTCCTCTTGCCAAGCCCTCATGTTTTTCACAGCTCCGTATGGATGGACGAGTATTGGTACCCCTGCCCTTCGACCTTCACCTGAAGCCCAGAACGAGAAACGATCCGCCGTCGTTTGTTTGAAACCCCACATTGCAACGTGATGCCCTGCCGCGATCCCATGCTCCTGCGGGTTGAGGTGCATTTCTTGTATGTACACGACATCTCTGTTTCCGCGGGCATGCTTCTCCTTCAGCCCTTGCAGCTTCCTCCCCAAGGATTGCATGTCCGTCGCGAGTCCTCGCACATTTAGTGTATTAATTCCAACCGTACGGCCCTGCTGGTGCTGCATAGCCGTCCTTTGTCGTTTCCTCCTATCCTCTTGTTTTTGTTTTCGTCGAAGCGAACGTTCGTACGCTCGAAAAGCCGCCTTGTTGACGCGCTCATATTCGTCCTTCTGTTGCACTCTGAAATGCCTGAGCATTGTGTGCTCCCCTGCCTCCCTTCTTGTCTGCTGCTGTTTCCTCTCCGATCGTCCGCCCTCTCTGCCATTGTCCACCCCATCGACTCCCAGCTTAATTCCACTGGAGCTCACCCAACTTCGCTGACTCGGTCGGGTCTCTCTCCGCCGCTGTTGGGTAATGTGGATCTCGAACTGCCAGATGGGAGCCGCTGTCTTTTCCGGCCTCCAGTTGCTCCCGTGTCGCCGCTGGAGCTGATTGTCGATCCAGTGGTGAGTCGCTGACGCTGTCGCTGTAGTTGTCCTGCAGCCGCATGTCTGGCGTTGAATCATCATCATCGTTGTACTCGGCGTCACCTTCGTCAGAGGGCCTTGTGGATGAGATCGCACTCCGCTCTCCGATGGTTTCTCTCCAGCACTGCTTCCGCTCCTCGGCCGTGTGAAATTCGCGGCCCGCCGTATTGC